>JALKAD010000034.1:738958-750643 GCA_024500015.1 Ulva compressa | reverse complement strand
AGCTCCACAAGAATGCCAGAGCGTGCGGCCACCGCGGCCATGTATGAGCTGTCCCCACAGTGTACACGCCAAACAGGTCCGCTGTCCCTGGCATTCACATGATGTCCGTGAAAAAAAGAAAAGAGAAAATAAACAGGTATCCCGCCAGACCCAGTCGGGCATCGGCCACAGCAGCCCTACGGACGGGGGCGGACAAGGAGGAGGACACAGTCTCCAGCTGAGACTGCAGAGGGCATGGAAGAGACAATAGGCAACGGGGGCGTACACTGGAATAGGGCCAGCCATCACCCATGGGTGGCCAAGCCCGCACATGTGGCCACGGTGGCAGTCGCATGCTGCGCGTGCACATGCTGCGGTTGTACATGCTGGGGTAGCCGTACGTCGTGCCGGCCACTTATGAGCCGCGAGACACAGTGTACCACACCAAGCACATACAGAGCAGCTGGCAAGGACCAGAAAAGCGACCAACCCAAGGGGTTGTGTTACTTCTGGACTGTAGGACGTCGTACATGCGTGTCACTGGACTCTTGAGCGCACAGTGTGGCTCATGACAGCAGCCAATGCACAAGAGTTGGGTTTCTTGGAGACGGGCACCCGAGAGTACAGAGGAGCAGTCTACCAGGAAGGGCACCGCCGTCACCGCCGCAGCATGTTCCGGCAGGAGGCCTTCTGGCAGTGCCGCAAGAACAACGGCGCGCATAGCCGGATCATCTGATAGCCGGATCATCTGATACCGCGTATTGCAAACCAGCAAACCAGCGCCGAGGTACTGAAGGCCATGCATGCCCGTGTGAGGCAGTACCACACCGCAGGAGGACAACCAATGTTCGATGTTGCGCCGCCAGTGTTACGCTGGGTCATCCACATCGAACAATCCCTCCATGGCAAAGTGCACTGGTCAAAGGTACACTGTGTGGGCACTGACATTGACGATTGATCATCAGTGATCCCCTCCCCGCCCCGGCTCCGGCTTTCTGCCCGGGCCACATGTCATCAGTCTTGGCAGTGCAGTGCCAATCATACTGTATGACATCAATTGGGCATCAAGCCAAACAGTCCAGATCACATGCTGCACCCCACCCCGGCCTCAGCCACAGCCATGCAGCTGCTGGAGCTGTAGTGGCAGCTGCGCACACGTGTGCACGTGCTCACTACATGCTTCCTTGCTTCTGGCACTTCTGGGGCCTTAATCTGTCTCAGTGTAACACAGATGTGCACATGCCCAGCTGCCCATGTCATTCTGCCTCTGTGTGCAGCTGCATGCAGCCAACTTGAAGGCAGCTGTGCACATGCTGCATGGAGCTCCATGTGAATGTGCAGGGAACATGCATGTACCAAAACAATTGTACACCCGCAATTCACTTTGTTGCCAGGAATTGGTGTGGTTTGTCGCTGCTGCAGTGGCCTGTGGGCTGCATGGCAGCATGGGATGCAGGCGGATGTTGTTGGATTGGGTGTCAAACTGTTGGATTGTGCTAATGTGACATGCTAACTTGGCATAGGTACCTGCATGCCTCACTACACACAGCGGTACATGTTTGAGACTGGGATTGAGCAGCTATGCATTTGCCATACAGCTCAGAGCTGGGCTAAACAGCTTTCCTGGCGGGGTTAACCTCGTTGTGGCAATGTCCTGCCATTTATGCTGACATGTGCCCAATAACAGCAAACGGTGGATCCCTACTGCTCTTAAGTGTCAACTTGGACACAGCTCCGTGTGAGAGGGCTTCATGAAGCCCTACCTAAGCTTCAGACACGCCCAGGCAACGTCCTGGTTGACTAAACACGCGTGCCCTTCCTATGCATAGCGATGTCACGCACGCGCTGGGACATCTGCCCATTTGTCACAGGTCAGGTCGTTGTCTCTGGCTGAAGCCTGTCATGTCGGGCGTGCGCCATCTTCGTAAGAAAGCTAAAACCACGGGCGCGTACATACACACTTGCTCGCCCAGGGCTTCTACCACGGACAAGCTCATGTAATCCCTCACCTGCTGCGCTAGAATCACCGCCGATGTGCTGCCAGGAGTGTTTCGTAGCATACCGTATGACCGGGGCTATCCGTAAGACTGAATCATGGGAGCTGTGGCTGTTCGAAACGCCGAGGCTTCGCCAACTTGCAGCCTCGGCCCAGCTGGATCGGGACACCCCGCCTTGCGGACGAGGCAACGACAACAAGTCTTGGTTGCGCCCCAGAGACCAGCCAGCGGGATTTGTGACTGTGCTTCTCCTTTCACAGACGGAGCCTTGCCCGGTGGATGGTGTTTGACCTGGCGCTGGCACTGCTGCACCATTCAAGTGCGAGGGGTTGCATCGCGGAACAGCGCTCAGACATTGCTGTCACGTCTCTCAGAATTTTCATACGCTGTACTGATATTCCTTGCGTACGCCTATCAGCCTGGTCTTGTCGCTGAGGCGCCACCAAGAATAAGCCGTTGATATCCGCGAGGTCGTCGCCACCAATCCGATTTCAATGCTTCGCAGCTGAAGGGTGTGTCTGTACAGCGTTTGCTGCAGTTTAGTTGGGCCTCGTGTGTCCAGCTGCTGTGGCTGGCCGTGAATGAATGATCGCGATGGGGCCTTCGAGGTCGTTTATCCGAAGCAGGCATGCGCGCTCGGGTGCGCTGCAGTCGACCAGCTGACAACCCGTTCAGTCACACGATGTTCATATATGAGACACAACGGCGCGTGTAGGTGTATTCATTTGCTGCTTGGGAGCGCTGTGTTCCCTGGCGCAGGCATTGTCGTCTCGCGACTGCGCGTCGGCCATCCTGCGCCCCCACGCCGGAAACGACCCAGCTTGTAAGGCAGCCAACATATGCGGAACCATTCCCGAATCTCCTCTGTCATTTCCCTCCCGGCTATCCACCCAGTGCGCAGCTTTGTTCGAGTCGTACCGGTCGCCCTGGTCGAAGCTCGGCATGTCCAACCTGGTTTCAAACAATGCCGCACGCCCCTGCGACAAGGCAACGGCATTCACCCCGAACAATCCAGTCATCGTTGCAACAAACACCACGGCAACGTTCGCAGTCTGCACAGTGCCAAAGTCGGGGTGCAGCAATCTCAGAAAGCTGCTGTACGCCATCGTCAACGACCCAGTCAAACCAGACCTCGACGCACTGGCCCAGTTCTCCCTGCCTCATTTCTTCAAATATCCCACGGTGTGGCTGTACGACGTGCCAGCAAACGACAGCGACGCGCCAGCCGCGCCTGCAGCCCCGTCTCGCAGACTAGCCAGCGACTCCCCCTCCCTCTCAGTGCAGTGGCAGCCAAAGCGATTACAAGCCGTGCCCGACACAGCAGACCCCTCAGACCTACCCTCAGACACACGACTCGCAGCCAGTAGCGACACTGCAGTGCCTTCGCCCACACAGGCCACACGCCACACCACAGCAACCCAAGACTCGCGCGCCGACCCAGCAGACACCACGGAGTCACCCCCGCCCCCCCTGCGCCGCTTGCCAGCGCACGTGCCCACTTTTGCCATCGGCCGCAACCCCTACCTCCGCCTGCTGTCCGGTTTCCGGGACAAAATGGTAGAAAACCCCACCCGCAGAGACACCTGGACGGCGAAAGCTGTGAATACCCACTTCGGCGTTCCGCCCGAAACGAAGTGGGACAACACCCCGCAGGGGTTCCGCAGCTTCGTGCGCGCGCTGTGGGAGAAGGGGGTCAGCGCGGTCGACCTGCACTTTCAGCCCGCCGTCACGGTGTGCGGTGGGGCGCACAATTTCCGGTACGACTACTACCTGCGGCTGGAGGACCTGCAGAACTGGTTCCCGTGCTGGATGCATGGGCTCGGGCTGCGGGAGTGGACGGAGAGTGGCTGGGGTGACTCGCCGTATGGCCGCATGCTGATCGGTGGAGGGGAGGGGGAGGGGGATGGGGAGGAGACGTTTGTGACGCTGAATTCGTACAAAGTGGCTGAGGAGGCCAAGCCGCGGTGGGACGCGGGCGCTCGCACGGCGACGTCCGGTGAGCGGGGGGAAGACTGGGAGCTCGTCGCGGGAGACCAGTGCTGGTGGAATCCCCCCGGGCAGACCTGCGCCGAGTATTACGCCGGGTTTACGGCGCAGACGGCGCGGTGCGCCGGGGGGGTCACGGGGGGGGCGGGGGGGCGCTGCGCGGTGCCAGGCGGCGCGCGGGCGCCGAGGCGGCGGACGTTCACGCCACCGGGTCGCACAAGCACTGGGAGGAGTACTACGACCAGCGCTCGGCGGACCTCGTGCTGCTGCTGTATGCTGCGGACTTTGAGGCGTTTGGGTATGAGCGTGCTGTGCTGTGAGCGCGCTGTGCTGTGAGCGTGCTGTGTGTTGCACGTGAGATGTACTGCCGGTACTGCGCTGTGGGGTGACTGTGCTGCGCTGTGACTGGCACGTGCTGTGCTTTGGATGTGCTGTGACTATGCAATGACTTAAGGGTGCTATGCCAAGCGGTTGACAGGGGGGGGAGCTGGTCAAGGTAGATAGCGAGCAGTGTTTAGCATGGTGTTTAGCATAGTGTTGGTAGATGCTCACCTTTGGCTGGTATCGGGCAGTCGTGAGACGGCATCGGGGGGCGCTCTGTGGGCGCGCACATGCATGTGCAGACTGCGCCACAGAGGCGGCCGCCGCATGGCATCAGATCCCCGAGCACCGAGAGCATGCAGAACCTAGCAGAGTGAGAAATGACGCAGGACCTGTGGCGCCCTGCCGTATTACCACATGGCACAAATACATGGTTGTAACTTTGAATGTGACATTCAAGTGGCTGCACACTCGTTCGGGCCCTGTTGTCAGTACACAGTTGTCAGCTCGAGCTAGCTTTGTCAGCAGTGACTATCAGTGGTTTGCTGCTCTGGAAGGTCGCACTGGTGTTCTGAAAGCCAGCCAGCCAGCTGTGCTGTTGTGCAGCATCAGAGACGATGCTTGACTCTGCCCGACTCCATGTTGGCCCTAGCTTGCATCATCTAGTCCCTAGCTTGCGTCATCTTGTCCCTAGCTGGCATCATCTGGTCCATCGTCATGTTCTGATGATACGAATGCGTACAGCCTGTTTACAGGTGCCGGTCACTGTTTTGAATGCACACAACCACGCAGGCCATCGCAGTGGCAGCAACAGCTCGTACCTGTTGCGAATCTTCACGGGCAACGAATTGAACCATTGGCATTCGTATGATGAGAAGATTGCTCACGTGCTCTCCTTCGGTTCCAGCCTTGGTCTGCGGCTCAGACCAAGCACGAGCAACAGCTGCAGGCAATCCCAGCTGCAGGCCAGCCTGCTTCCGTCCCTCTGCCTGCAGGCGTGCAAGCCCCGTTGACATGCTGCAGCCCCAGGTCAAGTTGCATGTATGTACACCGACGGGTACAATTGGATGTTGTCAAGCCGGTTGCATACCTAGCTGCACCGCACGCAACACGATGACACGGCCCGGTCGACACCGCTGCTGCGTCGAGCTCGAGTTGACCAGCGCCTCACCTTCAAATCTCGTTATTGCGACATCCGGCACCTATCTGATAGCTGGATGCTCTTGGACATAGTCTGCTTGAATGGGCGACGGTCTGCAGCTCAGACGGTGCGGTCTACCGCGGCACCGGGCTGCACGAGTCCAGGCACGAGCAGTGCTGCGATGGCTCCCCTGCACACATGACCACGATCGTGGCAGGTCTTCAGCAATTGCTTGTTTTTCCTAATCGAATCGTCATGTCGACGAGGCCAGCATGTAGCATCTGCTGCTTGGCTGCCCTCAGTCACAGGCTCGTGTGCAGCAGCGTCAGCGGGGGGTTTTAGAAGCCCCAAGCGCAGTGGGCGCACGGTCGTCGAGCATGCTCGAGCAAGATGCACGACAGTGAGACAGTGGACAAGGTTCAACACCTCTGTATCTATGGAAGCTCCTTGACTTCATCGATCCATTCGCGTTCAAGGGCTCAAGACTCTGAGTCACGAGCGCTGTACATAACACGATTCCCACGCTCGTCACGGCCAGCTCTATGGGTGGACTGCCTGGAAGTCTATGCTTCTACCTTCGAGCCGCTGGCTGCTGCAGCCAGCCCAGCCGACCGCATCGCACACGATTGCCCCGCAGTGACTGTGGCTGCAAGGACCACCAGAAGGAACAGGGTTTCATGCAATCGCATGCAAGCATTACGAGACATGCGCATGCACACGTTTCACATGCACATGACACAGCGCTGCAACACCGTCAAATATCTGCCATGGCAGATGGGAATCTGGCGTGCACTTGAAAGGCCCAGACAGCGCATGTGAACGTGTAGAACGTACACACCATCATGCACAGCAAACGAACGCTACAGCATACCAACGCCATGCGGCCCCACTGCACCCATGCATGCCATGCCATGCCACGGCCGTGGCCACAAGCGGCTGCGCACGTGGTGCTGCCAGCTGCGTAGGTTGTGTGGTACACTGTGATTTAAAAAAATAATAATAATAAATAAATTCCAATTGGGTATCACGCCAAACCCAAACGGGCATCGGCCACAGCGCCCCTGCGGACAGGGGCGGAAGAACGGTCAACACGCGCAAACTCAAGCAATGCGCACAAATCAGACGACCATACGCGCAGCCGGGCCCAACGCGGGAGCCACACAGGCGGCACAGCAACGGGCTCAGACGCGCACAGGGCTGAAACCCGGGAAGCCGTGCCAGCCAGGAAAGCGGCCACAAGGCGACAGCAGAGGCCACGAGCGGGCTGGGAGACACACGGGGGCAGGGCAGCCGCTGGGTCAAGGAGGAAAGGAACAGTGCACGCAGTCAAAACACCATCACACTCGGGCGCAGCCGGAAAGGCACGATCGACGACGGCACGCGCAGCCACGTCACCAGCCACAGCGCGCACGAGGTCAGACCGGAGACAGATCAACCGCACACCAGCGCACACCACAACCGCGCCAACCACGCCAAAGCCTTGTGCTCCGAACGGCCACACCTCGCATCACCGGCCACCAGCACGCAGCCCCGGCCACCCCCCACTCTCCCACCCCACCTCCCCCGCGGACCCTAGCGCCAGCACCACTGCACACAGCCTCACCCAGCAACTCGCACGATTGCCCCAACATGCAGTCGTGATATATCAAGGACTCAGCAGCACCGAGGCAACAGAGCAGGCAACAGGCGGTAGGTGGTGTGTTACACAGTGATAGATCTAGGACCCAGCAGCGCCGAGGCAACAGACCAGGCAACACGCAAACAGACAGACAGGCCACCGCAACGGGCGGTAGGTGGTGTGTGGAGGATTCGTTCCGCAGCCTGAAATCTGCAGTTTGGGGATCCGCACTGGAGCTACACGGAGCACTCGAGAGCAGGCAGTCGTGATCATGTGCCTTGCTTGATGCAGGGTTTTGCCCTGCTGCTGAGCACCGAAGGCGTTCTCAATCGAGTCTTTCTCAACTGGACGTCTCTGCCTGCTGGCGCTCGGCAGCCTGCTGAGCATGCTCGCAAGCGCTCGCCCTGGCGTGAGCTGCCCCTGCACCGGCTGACTGCCCCCCCCTCTGGCTGGCCATCACTGATGGAGCTCCAGCCTGACGATGGGGCACCCTTTGGTGATGACGGCTGCATGCCATGTACCAGTTGGCCATGGACCATGTTGCCTGCCGTTGGATTACTCCCACTCCTATGGCACACGCAACGATGGCACAGTGTGTGAGCTGTGTCGAGCCGTGGTTTATGATGTGCCTGTATTGTTTGATGTGGATGATCCGGTTGAACACCGGTGGCGCCACATTGAGCATTTGCTGTTCTCCTGCGGTGCGGTACGTACTATCTCGTGTGGGTGTACATGGCCTTCAGTACGTTCGTGATGACCTGCTGTACGCAGTGTCTGGTGACCCTGCTATGCACGACACTATTTGCGCGGCGTTGCTGGAGGGCCTCCTACCAAGGGGTGTCGGCAGTGCCCTTCCTCCTTGACCCCTTCTCAGCGCCCGTAGGTGCCCGTCTCCAACGAACCCAACACTTGTGCACTGCATTGACTGCTATGTACGTGCTCTGCGTGGCTCACTGTGTCTCGCGGCTTGTGGGGGGCTGGCACGATGGCTCCCCTGACACGTGTAGCATGCGAGTGCCCCCGTGGACACGTGTGCGGGCTGGTTGATGTGTGCGCTGCGGCTGGGAAAAAAAAACAAATCGGGCATCACGCCAGACCCGATCGGGCATTGGCCACAGCACCACTACGGACAGGGGCGGACAGGAAGGAGGACTCAGTTTCAGAGAGCTCAAATGAGTCGATGGGATACGGTGGGTAGGCCGGAATAGGTCAGTTCCAGCTATACCTTTTCTGATTCGACGATGCGTGTTTGTTGGGCCTTGAACAGCACAGACATGCCGTCCTAATCGAGTGCGTTCACTCTTCACTCCGTTTCTTTCTTCTTTCTTCATTCGCGAGAGCTCGATCTGTGGATGGTCAGACATGCATGCACAACCACTTGAACTAGCACGCGCCACTGGCACACATCTTTTCATGAACCTATTCTTGATACAACAAAGCCAGGTACCAATTGCGAGGAAACCTGAGCGAAGGGTAGATGGATGCTGCTGCTGTTGTGGAAGGGAACATGGGACGAGCGTGTCCGGGAGGACCGCCACATCAATATTGGTGGCATGGGTGCTGCATCATGCGGGCCCTAGGTGCCCTGCGCGCAGCTAGCTGCGCGGCGGGACTGCTGTCATGCATCCAGCAGATCGTAACACTGGGCACACCCGCCTTCGCAGTACGCCCAGCCTCGTGCAACGCCCGTGCGTATCAGCTGTGGCAGTGACATTGAAAGACAGTGTGTAACTGTGGCGTTCCGTACGTGTCCTTGGGATTACTCCAGGTTGTTGTGTGCCGGCTTCACTTGTACGCTTGGTTTTGCGCGGGCGCTCAGCTGCATGGCCCACCTACAGGACACGTTGTGACGCCCACGATGGTATTTAGATCAGTGGTTGCGTTGAAAGGCATCGTAGTGACCTTTGATCCTTCGGGCGGCCTCGTAGCAACTGTAAACACAAACGACGGCCGAGTCAAAGTTTTCTCCGCTGTTACGGGAGAACTGCACGTTGACTTATCAAAATCAGCTAGAAGTAGTGGTGAAGCTGCAGCTCGACTGACGTGCGCATGCTGGAGCCAGGTGCGATGCCTCCGCTGTGGCTGCTTATGGAGCATCCGTGCCGGTGATCCGGCCGTAGCCACTTGATATCACACAGGCCTTGTGGCGAACAATGTGCATATCATTCATGTTGACGCAATTAGCCATGCGCTTTGTCTCCGTTTTAGCTTTCGGCTGAATCAATCAATCTGGTTGCAGGCGGAAGCAAAGCAGCTCTGTGTGGGCAGATCCGACGGAGCCGTTATCTGTCTTGATGCTTCGAGAGCAAACAAGGCGTGGTCTGCGGAAGCTGGGATCCCCGGGTGCGCCTACGGTAGCTTCTGCTTGCGTTGAGTCGCTGTTTGACAGGGCACTGTGGCACAGGGGCTGGTCTAACGTGCGCACGATGCCGCAGAGCTGTGCAATCATGTTGCTCCGACACACAAGATCGTCTGATAGCTACCGGCGCTCAAGGCGAAGTAGTATGCCTGGATCCAGCAGATGGTGCTGTCAAGTGGAGATGCACCGTCACAGGCCAGGACCTTGCCTGCAGTGGAGCTGCGGCTAAGGCAGACAGACTTCTCGTAGCGAGTGCATATTTGTTCGTTCTGCAGAAGCAACAAGTCGCCCTAAAGCTGTCAGGACACACGGTGCGGCCTGGCTCTGCCTGCCAATACATTGCCACCAGCCAACCGCCCGTTTCCACAGACATGCTCGCCCTCCGCAGTCTGCCAGCGCCTGCAGTCATCCTCCGCCGAAGCTCAGATCCATGTAGAGTTGTGTGGACATGCCGTCCCTGTAGGAGCGCCAATTCGAGCAGCATGCACCCGGACTGGTTTTTGTAAGGTGCTACCACGGGACACCACCCATCCACAGCCATGGCAGTGATGAACAAAACCAGTAAGCCAGTTCTGCTACTGAACTTCCGTGTAGAGGATGCTGGATAATGTCTGAGCCACTGCAAGCACTGCTGTCATGCATGCATGGATCGCTCGCCTGCAGGGATCCCTAGGGACCCAAGTCGCACGCCCTCCCTCCCCCTGCATGCTATCGCACTGAACGCAACTAGCGTGTGGAATCCTGCATGTTGCTGCTTGCTGCAGCTTCTTGCTGGGACTCGGTCGCTTCCTTGCGGCTATTTCCCTCGCTGCTGGGCTGCTGCGTTCATCTCCATGTTGACCTCGATGGTGATCTCCATGATCTCCTCTGTCTGCTGCATGCACTCAGTCAGGAGAGCACAGACAAGCTCTACCACCCAATCACCCATTGCATTGGAAACAGGGCTGTGAAGCAAACAGCAGCATCCACGTCCACGGGATCATATCTCCTCTCCACGCTGCGCTGCGTGCTCTGTGCGATTTGCTCTCTTTGGCGCCGCCGAGGCCATGCTCTATCCCAGTGCAACACACGCGTTTCTTTCTGTTGGACTCCGCCTCCCCGCCGCAACCAAATGAATTCCAGCGAGGATGCGGTTCGCCGTGATCTGACTTCACCACTCAGGCCATTGCCAGCATGCAGGCGCCTGTCACATGCATGGCCGTCTCGGAAGATGGAGAGGTGGTTGCTTCCGGAGCGCGCGGCGAGCGATCGATCGCGCTCTTCTCATGCCGAATAAAGGGCGGCGGCGGTGGCGGCGGCGGCGGGGACGCCCGGGTGCCGACCCGGAAAGCGCGCCTGTCTCTATCGCTTCCGGAACCGGCTGCCAGCGTCGCGTGCTGTGCGTGCCACGCGCACAGCACGAAGCGGAACGGGGACGCGGGGACGCACGGGGAAGGGGAGGATGGAGCGGCGTATATGGTGGCGGCGGTGACGGAGGGGGGGGCGGCGCGGGTGTGGCGTTGTAGCAAAGAGGGCAAGGAATGGCGGGGCCGGCTGCGGCGGTCGATACGGGTTGACTCGGCAGACCAGTGCATCCTCGCGATGGCGTTTCAAGGGCCAGACGGTGCGGTCCCCCGTCTACTCAGCGTTAGGACCTGGTGCTGTGACATTACATGTTGACGGCGTCATGAACATCAGCATGCATCCGGTGGCGATGAAAGTGCTCTCGTTGTGCAAGTGACATGGTGCATTGTATGTTGGAGCATGCTGTGCGATATGCGTGTTGTTGCTCTGCAGCGTGATCAGGAGCTGCCCTGCTGTGCTGCGCTGCGATGGGTGCGGCTGCGCGGTCGGATGTGATACTTGCGGGCCACGGCCGTATAGGGCATCAACAAAGCGAGTGTTTTCATGGTTGTCAACGGCATGGGCTTTGTGTGCTTTGTGGGCTTTGTGTGGCTGTCACCGGCGCAGTGATGAACAGAACCAGTAAGCCAGTTCTGCTACTGAACTTCCGTGTAGAGGATGCTGGACGCTTCTGAGCGCTTAGAATACAAAACAGGCGGCTGCACGCATCACGCTGAGAGATGCTTGCCGTGTGCTAGATTTTGAGACACATGTATGCTAGATGGTGTGCGGAGCATGTGCAGCCGTCTGCTGCGCTGTCATCTGCATGCGTTGTATCGCATAGTTGACTGCCGTGCCGACTACTTCAAGACCCTGCAGGTCCTGTGTGGCCCAGCACAGCACAGCACAGCACAGCGTGGCGTGTTTGGTGACAGTTTATCCGGCCTCACCGGGTTCAGCA
>JALKAD010000034.1:722074-732838 GCA_024500015.1 Ulva compressa | reverse complement strand
TGACAATTGACAATGGACAATCCTGCCATGCGTTATGTGGTTGGCAATTGAAAATCCTGCCATGCGCGCTCCCTGTCAACAAACAGCAGTGCCACTTGACTGTTGCGAAATGGTCAAGTTGGTCAAGACCATGGGATGGGATGCTAGGAAACATGCAAGGTGAGCATTGGCCGCCTGCAATTCCCGGCAGGAAGGTGCCATGCAGATGTGATCAGTCACAATCATGCTCTAATCTCCCAGGTGAACTGACCGTGTGCATGCATGCAGACAGCCCTCCCTTACTACATGTAGCTACAGGGCAGAAGCTACATGGCCTATAGGTAAACCCATAGGACAAGGGTTGGGCAGGCGACAACACACCTGCTGCCTGCAGATACTGCTGGGTGGCACCATCATTCAGCACCTCTAGTTGCCAGAGCATCCTCTCCAGCTGGCGGGGCTGCAGCCGGTCCTGGGTGCCTTGATTCACATCTTGAAGAAATGCACAATCTTCTGTGTCGAGATCATATTCGTAGTACTGATGCTCGAAGATGTCTCGCTTCTCCATGGGGCCTTTGATGTATGTGAGCGTGATGCTGTGTACGGGCAGATAATCGGCCTCATAGGTAGGGACCAGGGTGACAGGAGGGATGGGAATAATGGTTGATTTCTTCTTGATCTCGTTGGCGACCTGAGGGCAAGCAGAATGTCACAACTGGGGCCCGCCATGTCGCCCAGTCAGCACCAGGCTTCACTGAGGCACAAATCAACAACTGGTCTGACTTCATAGCAGTTCAACATTGCGCTCTGGGCACTGTGATAGGATCTACCACGACATGTTCTGGTTGTAGGGCATGGTCGCAGACGATTTTTCCAGTGGAAGGGTTGTGGAGCATACCTGTTCTTTGCTCTCATGCCCTGCATGGCTGGAGTCTCTCAGGGAGTCATCGTGATCCAACTCCGCCTCATCCCGCACAATAGCGAGCTCCTTATTGACATCTACGGGTCTAGGACGGAACCCCAGCCGTGTGGTCATCTTGACATGGAAAAGAGCTGCCCACGCGGAACGTGCGGCCACTGCACAAGGTGACTCTGGAAAAATACGCACAAACGCCGCGCAAACGTACAGAGATAAATTCAACAATGTTTTAGTGCTTCATACAGGTACTCAAATTACTCTAGTCTACGTGACCGACAGAGGGCCCGCGAAGGTAACACCGAAAACTCCGAAGCGCGCGACTGCCACGACCCGACGCCGAGGCAATTATGATTCAATATGGATAGCATTCGTGAGCCACTGTGACGTTTGGTCCGGTGTGCTCGAAGTAAACCGCATTGTGGCGAGGGGCGGCACGAAAACAACAAGCCCTGTCGCAATTGCGCGCAACCGCTTCCTGTACGAGTACCGCGTAAACAAACAGTAATTTGACAAGATTAACGACTGTATTTGTAGATCTGCGTACGTCATGGGAGTTTATTCCGCACTGATGATGCATGTCGATGCTACATGCACGATGTGTTGTGGAGGCCTCACGTTGCGAACACTGCACGTGAAATCTAGGCCACGTCCTTCGTGTCGTGTCCTCGGCTTTGACCAAGGCAACCGAAACCGCTAATCTAGTGCGCTGACCACTACAGTGCACTAGCATCCATGGTGCCAGCAGTGTTGTTATTCCAGCACTGCAGCTCACCAGCACTGTGAACTTGACGTGAAACCAGTCAACGGCGGTCCATGGCAGGCCATAACACCAATAGCTACCATCAATCGTACAACACCAGTCATTTGCATGCGGTGTACCACCGATTGTTATGATGCGGAAATCCCCGTTCTCGTGCTGGTGTGAACAACAGCGAACGGCAACTGACCAGGGCATGCTTGCTGACTACACAAGTGAGTCCCACGGATACAGTCAACCCGACCTGGCCATTTAAAACGGTACTGCTGATGGGGCACAACTGGCTGTTGTTCAAAGATGCACCTGAGGCCGGAGTGTGTTCTGTCACGCTCTCGGTCTGACACAACCATCAACACAACCATCAGTACACCAGATCTCAACAAAGTGACAACACAGGAAAACAATCCACACCGAAGCATCAATCAGCACCCGAGTTACATGCCGACGCTTTAGTTGACATGCGGTCTAGCGGCCATCATCCAGCACCTGTGGTACAGAGGCTCCCAGCCAGGCGCACGGCAACAGCACACCACCCACACGTCCATCCAGCTCTCGGCACCACCAGGCCCCCGACGCCACCACGCTGCTGCGTTCATCTGCGTTTGACCCCGGCAGGCTCGCCAGCGCAACCCTGGCTCACCATCTGGCATCTGCCAACCACGCCTGGTCACGCCGGGTCCTCCCGGGAGATTGCCCTCCACCCGATGTCAGTCCGGTAGTACCCCTCCGGCCACTCAATGTCCCGCACGCTATCATACGCCTTGAGCTGCGCCGCCTGCACGGACGGCCCCAGCGCCGTCACGCACAGCACGCGGCCGCCGTTCGCGACGATCCCCTCGCCGCCGTCCCCGGCTGCCGTCCCGGCATGGAACACCTTGACATCATCCTTCCCCTCCACCTTCTCCAGCCCCTTAATCGCCGTGCCCTTGGCGTAATCCCCTGGGTACCCCTCAGACGCCATGACCACGCCAAGCGCGGCCTGCTCTGTCCAGTCGAGGTTGCGAGCGGTGTCTGCTGCGTCCGCGAGGCCGCCCTGCGCCGCGGCGAGGAGAGTCGGCAGCAGATCGCTCTGCAGCCGCATCATGAGGCACTGTACTTCCGGGTCGCCGAAGCGCACGTTGAACTCGAGCGCCTGCGCCTTGCCGTCGGCGATCATGAGGCCGGCGAAGAGCACGCCTCGGAATGGCGCCCCCTCAGACACCATTGCGTCCGCAACCGGTTGCACGATGTCCTTCAGAACCTGCAGCACAACCCTGTTTCACCACTGGGCGGCATGCTCTCCGTCGTCTGTGACATCTCCTGTCATTTCTTCATCAGACGACAATCCACAGCTGGAAAACGGCTGCCAAGCGCACATCATTGCTGTGTCTGTGCTATGATGAGGACCGACATGCTTGAATTTAGCAAGAATGGTTCTCTTTCTGCTTTTGACGGATACAGACTCACAACGGCGGACGACTATATGTGGTGCCTTCACATGTTCACATGCATCTGACCGCTGTTTCAGTCATGGGCATGCAACAGATGAGCGCAGAGTGCTTGTGGACACACTTGTGGACCATTTCCCAGGGCAACGCCTGCCCACAGGTAAAGCCAGCAGGTGCGGTTTTCATCGCAGCCAGTAGTCAGTACAGGAACGTTGAACTAGTCAGCATTCAAGCGGTCGTGTAGGAAGTGGGCAAGGTGTCGCACTTGTGCCTCGATCTCGGGGGTCAGCACTGGTGCGGGCGAGTAGGCGCCCATGCCCCCAGTGTTTGGCCCCTTGTCGGCGTTGAAGATGGCTTTGTGGTCTTGTGCACTCCCAAAGGGAATGACTGTTGATCCGTCAATCAGGGCGAAGAATGATGCCTCCTCACCCTTAAGGAAGTCCTCAATGACGATTTCACTACCTGCTTCGCCAAATTGACCGCCCTCCAGCATCGCAGATGCTGCCTCCTTGGCCTCATCGACGGTTTCCGCGACGATGACGCCCTTGCCAGCGGCCAAGCCGCTGGCTTTGACCACGATGGGAGCTCCATGCTGCTCAATGTAGGAATGCGCATCAGCCACCTTGGTGAATGTCTCACTGGCTGCTGTGGGGATGGAGTGCTTCTTGCAAAGGTCCTTCATGAAGGACTTTGAGCCTTCAAGAGCGGCTGCGGCCTTGGTTGGGCCGAATGCAGCTACGCCAGCATCTGCTAAGCTGTCAACTATGCCGTCAACGAGAGGGGCCTCAGGGCCAACGAACACTAGATCGATGCCTTTCTCTTTGCAGAAGCTCGTCACTTGCTCATGATCATCTATGTTCAGATCTGAGGCATCCGAGACGACGCTTTCTTTTGCGATGCCGGGGTTGCCTGGGGCACAATACAGCGTGTCGCAGGACGGCGATTGTCCAAGCTTCCATGCCAGCGCATGTTCACGGCCACCACCGCCGAGGATGAGGACTTTGCTCTGCACGGGTGTTACGACGTTTGCTGTAGGACGACTGTGTGAAGGTCCCAGAGCCAGACAGGCAACAGCGGCGACAAATACCACTTGCTCGTCGCACCTTGTCTGCGTGACATTGCAGTCGCCTAGCTCCAAGAGTTCTCCGCCCAAGTCCAACATGTGCCTTAGTATTGCACACATATGTATGCGCCCGTGGGCGAGCGCATGGGAGGACACAACTCATGTTCTGTACGTACGCTCAAACGTGCATCCACCAGAGAAGTCGAGTCGATGACGGTGAAAAGTCTCAACAGAGTGAATTGAGGTTTAGTGCGACATGCAGGTACATAAAGCGTGCTGAATTGTAGACGCCAGCAGGCATGAGCGCGCATCAATTGTGCTAGCAGCGCCGGCAAGGTACACGGCCCGCAGGAGCGTGTCACCCGTGAACGCCGCTGCAGACACATTCCTATCCATAAGATCGCGATCAGGACGAACCATGGGCGAGTATGCCTATGGCCAGGCGCGGTCGTGGTCTTGTGCATCCATGCCAAAATAAGTCCCGTTCTCTTGTGTACGCATGTCGTTGGGCCCTGCTGCATGCAGTTCCAAGCGCCGAATGAGAGGCGCTCCGCGTACTTCCAGTTTCGTCCATGAATCGACGGTGCTGTGGAGCTGCTCCCATAGCATGCATAGTATACCCCTCTGCAAATCAGTCGAGTGGTCACTCTGTCCCATCCGCTCTCAGCCAAACATGCATGCTATATACTTGCCAAGACTCGCACGTGCCGCGCCTGAACGTGTTCTGGACAGGCTTTGCACCACAGCCCATGATGCAAAGGATCTCAAGCTTGACATGACGTAGTCACCGCTGCTGTCTCCGCGTGCTGCGCTCTGACAAAAGCTCTCTGCGAGCTTCACAGTTGTCCCGACTCAACGGAGACGCGCGTATGCAGCCGCGGCAGGCAGCTACCTCGTCCAATGCCTGGTCGTAGCCATGCTTTAAGCTAGTCGTCCTCTGGTATAGGCATTTGGTTGCGTACTCCGGGTGTATGGGCAGCACCAAGGCAGAGCGGCGCGCCCTGCAGGATGCACAGGCGCGCGCTTCCCCATTACACAGTACATGCGGCTCCACTCTCACGCTTCATCCCATACATTCCTTCTAGCAACCCCTTCTGAAGGCTTGATCGCACAGGTCACATCATGGCCACACCCGCCAGCCTCCCGTCAGCTGCACTGCAGGTCCAGGCTGCACGCTGACTAGCCTTGACCATCCCAAACTGTGCGCAGAGGAGCTCAAAAGCCGCCGCTGGGATGGAGAATCCTGCAAGGGTCATCTTTGTGCGGCACGGGGAGACAAACTGGAATCTGGAGGGCAGGATGCAGGGCCAGACGGCAGATGGTGATGTACCCGTGCTGACGGAACTGGGGACAGCACAGGCACATGCCGTGGCAGCCTACCTCAAGGAGCACTACCAGCATGCCTCGTGCATCTACTCCTCGGACTTGAAGCGCGCAATGCAGGTGACCAGACCCGCCTCCCACGCTGCTCTCCCGTCTCTCGATATCTCTCGATATATATACGCCAACGTTTGCCCTCCCGGCCCGCAGCAGTGCACCGCGTCCGCCAGCCCGATACGTGCAGCCCAATTCCCAGTGCATCACCTGCACTGGCTGGTTGCTCATCTGAATCTCCACCGCTGTCACAAAGGGGGTAAGACGTGTGGGCCGACATGTGCGCACGACTCAGCACAACGAGCCGCAGTGCACAGGGCAATGAAAACAAACCTCAAGAGCAAGGTGCAGCAGCTCTCGCGATGGCGACACTGAAACACCCATAGAATTTGAGCCCTGTGCGGTTTGACCCGATCACGTGCACCTGCCCCCATCGCTTGTAGGTGGTCTGTCTAGGGTCTCTGGGGGCAAGATGGCGCCTTCCTGCAGTGACACTGACGTGGGCCACCCATGCATGGCGCACACCAGGGCGACTGATCGATCGTCGGTGCCACCCGATGATCATGATTGTCAGGTGGCACCTGTGCTGTATCGCGGTGTGTGCCCAGGGGCCACCCAGGGGCCACGTGTGCACAACCTGTGGGTGTGACTGGGTGTTGCTATGCGTTAGTCATGCCAGTAGCACGTCAGACGCGCCACCTCAGCAACCGCGCGGACTCTGCCCGCCACGGCTGCCTTTCCAGAGTCACATCCATGGCTGAGGAGGCAGCCAGGGGCCACCACCTCACCATCACAAAACAGGAACGTGTGTGTGTGTGAGAGAGAAACGGTGTCTGTGCAGACGGCAGAGGCCATTCAGAGCCACCTGCCCGCGCTGGAGATCCAATCGGTGGCCGCCGCACGGGAGCGGCACCTGGGGCTCCTCCACGGCGTCCTCATCTCCGAGGCCGCACACGCTGCGCCCGCTGCGCACGCTGCGCTGCGGACCGGCGCCGCAGACGAGCCGATCCCCGGCGGCGGGGAGAGCGAGAAGGAGTTTTACGGCCGCGCCGTGAAGTTCCTGGACCACTTGGCGCAGACCGAGCGCGGTGCGCGTGCCGCGTGCTGCGTGCCGTGTGCTGCCCCTCAGCGCCGGCTCTTGTTTTACAAAACACTTGGCCCGTCAACAGTGCCAATTGTGTCGCCCGCGGATCAGGTGGAAAACGCCGCACGCTTCAGTGGAGGCTTGTGCTGGGAATGCTGAGCTGGTGACACGGGGTAGAGCTGCCCACGCCCATCCGCCTCAACACACACACTGTGGGCGGTATTCGTTAGCTGCTAGTAACTATAGCGTTGTTGCACGCGACCATGTTGTCCGCCCATAGTGGCTGGAGTGGCACGGCCGTTGGCGGCACAGGCCCACAATGATGCTCCACATGCATGTCGTTCCTTGACATGCTCCTGAAACCCGCAGCGGGATCCATTGCGGGCGCAGTTCAGACGTGCCGTAACACGTGTTCATTCTTCGCACGCATGTGAGACCCCGGGCAACGGCGTTACAACGCGTTATTGTCATCTGCACGCAACACATCGGAAGCACCGGATCCTGACCTGCACCGGATTCTGTATTGCAACGGCACCGGGTCCTGATTTGCAGGCAACACGGTGGTAGTGGTGACACATGGAGGCTTCCTGGCGATGGCGTACCGCGCCTGCACCGGCCACGGCCCCGGCACCCTCTTCCAGAACTGCGCCATCGGCGAGCTCCTCCTGCAGCCCGGCGCCGCCGCCATGCTGCGCTGGGATGTGGCCGTGGACGCCGCCTCCGTCGGCGCCGTCAGCGGCGGCGGCCGATTCGGATGACCGCCGGGCCGTCAGCACATCGCGCCTTGCAGGGGAGTGTCCGCCACAAACACGCATGCCGGGGGGGGGCATGGCGGCAGTGCGTGCGATGTGTGCTGCGTGCTGCGCTTGTGCTGCATATGTTCTACGCTTATGCCGCGTTTGTGCTGCGTGCCACAACAGGCTGTCAGGCTCCAGATTGTGACCGGTCCCGTTAGGGTGTGGCGGGAGTGTGCGGCACCATGCGTGCAGGCAGCTAGCTTGTGAGGAAGCTGGAGTATGAGAACCGTTTGTGAGGAAGCTGTAGAAGTATGTATGATAGCATTGTAGTGCGCATGGCGAGGCGAGGCAATGACAAGGGGTTCGCATTGAGGGGCGCAGCGGATTCAGCATAGCACAGCACAGCACAGCATGCGTGTGTGTGTGTGTGGCACATTGCTGTTGCGGGACCCTGCCGAGATGAGATGAATTGGTGTGGCTAATTGGCTCTTTAGGCAGCAAGTGTGAAGATACATGTGTGCGGGGAGAAGGTGTGCGCGAAGCTCAGCACGGCATAGCACAGCATGGCGCAGCACGCGCCTTGAATGGTAATGGGAGCTCCGGCAACAGCCATGCGTGCAATTTGAGCCAAGCCCAGTCATCTGTCAGAGGTTGTGAGGCACGATTGAATGTGGACACTTGTTTTCAGCGGCGCTGCGATGCATGTGCGATGAATCAGTGCCGATGATGTATGCTCTGCAGGCAGTTCCACAG
The DNA here is from genome assembly GCA_024500015.1 of Ulva compressa. Taxonomy (NCBI): domain Eukaryota; kingdom Viridiplantae; phylum Chlorophyta; class Ulvophyceae; order Ulvales; family Ulvaceae; genus Ulva; species Ulva compressa. The sequence goes on along the minus strand of JALKAD010000034.1, from coordinate 724,745 downwards.
CGTAGCGAAATGACAGGAACTGTTGGGGCTGACTGCTGACATGACGTGCTGCGACAGGGTCTGACGGCTAGTCTGCGGATGCGGAGGGACGGTGTGCCTGGAACATGGTGTAACAGGCTGACCCATTCGACTGTAGCGAGGGATGGCTGCAGCAAGGGATGGCGCCTGTATGGTAGGAGAGGACACATGATTTTATCAGATGTTGACTCTTGTGGAATCAGGTGTTCGACCAGCTGCTCAGCAGTTGAATCAAAGTTGCGATAGCAGAATGCAGACATTCGCAACATCGCTGCACAGGCACACCTGGCTCCCACCACCGAGCCAGGTGTTACTGGCTCCCACCACCGAGCCAGGTGTTACTGGCTCGCACCTGGCTCCCACCACCTGGCTCCCACGACCGACAGACTGCAAGAGGGCTCACTGGGGAGAGGGCGCCAGAATTGGTGCGTGGGCCCAATATTCTTTTTAGATATGTACATGGCAGGCTCGAAGGTGCCGGCGCAGTGAAGTAACCGTCCTCCCATCTCGCACAGGCTGACGATCAGCAGACTGCCGAGTAGAAGACCGCCGATTGGCTTGGTGCACCGGTGGCTCTATCACGAGATCGAGCAGCAGGCACCCAATCCTCCTTGCATCACAGCTGCCCGCAGCAAATCAACTTGAAGACGAGCCAGGCAGCCAACCGTGTGTGCCTGATCCACATCCCAAACCGCTTGACACTCTCCTCGCACACAAGCATGAACACTCATTCACTACGGTAGAGACATACTTCCAGCCAAAGGAAAGGGCGAAACATCTGTGGTGACAGTGCTGCGGACTCGCTCCGGACGCCAAATCAGACACAGCGTGCCGTACTGTGTTACACGGAGATCAATGCAAGAGCCCGGCAGCAAGGGCAACAATAAGCAAGCAAGCAATCGAATCCCAGCAAGCAGCTAGCAGCAATATGTACAAGACCCGTGATCCACAACGCACCGCATCAACCGCACACCACAACCTGACATAGTGTAGACGGCCCTCCCACACGCCGCACGCCTGCACACATCGAGCTACAGCAGCGCGGCAGCACGGCAGCAGACGTCCAATGCGTGATGCACACATGCACGCTTGGATACAACCACATCTCACACACCCTGCACCTCCACCTCCAACCGCCTATGTCAATATGCATGTGGCAACAGCCGTCGATACAGTGCGCTTCCACCGGTGGCCACCTCTACCCACCTGTTACAGCATGCATGCGGCAGTAGCCGTCCGTATCGCACACGCCCTGCACTGAACCCGGGTACAGGACACTGTTGCCCCGGCACGAGCGCCTCCCCTCTAGACGTCCACGCCGTCTAAAGGGGTCTCTAGACGTCCACGCCGTAGAGCTTGCCGTACTTGTCCTTGAGATACTTCAGGAAGATTCCGACGTTGAGCGGCTCGCCGGTGACGGCCACCATGAGCTCGTCGCCGTTGACCGGCACGCTGCCCAGCCGGTGCACCTTCTCGCGCAGCCACTCGCGCAGCGGCGCAAACGTGCCGGCCGCGAGGTCAGCGCGCAGCGTCGGCAGCGCCGCCTCCGCCGCCGCAAAGATCTGCACCGCGTACATCGCGCCCAGGGTGTACGTCGGGAAGTACCCGATCGCGCCCATGCTCCAGTGCACGTCCTGCAGGCACCCCTGCACCCACGCGCTGCGATCTGCGTGCTTTGCGCGCTGTGGTCAGCACGCTGTGCTTTGCATGCTGTGTTGCCATGCCGTGCTCTGTGTGACGCGCTATGCGACAGGTAAAAGCGCTGTTTAGCTTGCCCTGATTGGTATGGGAAACGTGCATGCGACAAAGCGCATGAGCCGCGGTGAGATGGTGAGTCGCGTGGGGTCCTGGCCGTGCGTCATGGCAGCGACGGCATGCACGCTCAGCCAGGCACTTGCGCATCGTCCTCCGGCGTGCAGCCGAGGCGTAGGCAGTAACAATGCACGCACAGCAGGGGCAGGCAGTAGCAACGCATGCACCCGACGGGTAGGCGGTAGCAATGCATGCACAGCAGGCGTGGCCGCACCTGCGCGTCGTCCTCCGGCGTGCAGCCGAGGAAGGCCTCCATCTTCTCGTTCCACACCTTGGGCACGTCCTCCACCTCGATCTCCCCCAGCAGCAGCCCCTTCTCGATCTCGTACCGCAGCAGGATGTGCATCGGGTACGTCACCTCGTCGCTCTCCACGCGAATGAACGACGGGTCCTTCATCTTGTTGATCGCCGCATACATGTCCTGCATGCATGTGCGCCACCGTGTCCACCAGCACCCCTAGTCTACACACCTGACATGCATGCACCAAAAGTGCCATGCAGCACACAGCACATCAACGCCTCGCTGCCTTGTCTGTTAAACAACGCTTGATTACACGGCGATCACCACACCGCAGAGCCCGGCGATGCTGTGCTGTGCTATGCTGTGCACCTCTCCCCTCCCCACAGCACAGCACGCAGCACGAATAGCACAGCATGACTCTCACAATACACAGCGCACAGCACGCAGCACGCACCTCGGCCGTCTTGCCCTTGCCAAACTCCGGGAAGGTGGCCTGTGCCTTGGGCATGAGCCAGGCGCAAAAGTCGGGCGAGAGCGCGACCATGCGCTCCCACAGCAGGCTCTGGCTCTCGTGCACGCCCATGGACAGCGCGGCGCTCG
>JALKAD010000034.1:679233-689345 GCA_024500015.1 Ulva compressa | reverse complement strand
GGTTCGCAGTGATTTAGAGGATTTAGGCGGATGAAGACTGGACAGCGTTGGCCTTCCGGTTGGCTGCCACCTGTATCGCCCCTGGTGGACCTACCCGCGTCCGTGCATAGTCCTGCTCCATCTTTCGGCGTCAAAATGTCGGCAAGAGCCGCTGCTACGTCTCCTGAGTATGAGGCATACTATGTCTGGTATGAATTCAGGTGCATTGGATCAGATGGCGCGTGGGACCCAGGAAGGGGCTGCAAGCACAGATGGCTGTAGCAGTCTGTCACACAGATTTTTGGCAGCAGAAAGAGGAGGCAAGCAGCAAACCGCAAAGTGCCAGTCCAGCAAGTCTTGTACGTGAGCGTGCTCCAGGGAGGTGTCCCAGGCACTTGGTGTCATCACACGAGCGTGCTTGAGCACCAAATGGTTCGATGGGGCGCTGGTCCTCTGTTTCATTTGACCACCTGGATACAACGACGCCGAGATGGTACCATGTCGCAGTGCATGTAATGTGTCAAGGATGAATTGAATGACTTGCCATAGCCGGTGAGGCCATCAGCACATTGCCTGTTGAGGCAAATGAGACGCCCAGGCACAAGCTGCGCTGTGTAGCCACAAACATGCACATACTGTCCATGCATCTGCCAGGGAGACTAAAGAGGCCCGTGAGGCAGTAAGAGTCGCACCAAACGCGGATTTCCGCTCTGTGGACAGACCCTTTGGCGGGGAGGCGGGAAGGGCTACTGGAGGAGGTGCTGCTGCAGGAACATCGACTGATGTCCACGGAGACGGTCCCCATCGCCCACGAGGGTGGGGTGTGGTGCGAATTGGTTTTGATGGAGCTGAGCAGCTCGAGGCCTCGCTTGTCCGAGATGTTGTGGACTTGAAGCTGGCAAGACGGGGCAGTGGAACACTCAGAGCCGGTGGCTTCTTGGGAACGATTCGTGCTGATCCATCCGTCTGCGATGTAGCAGGGCTTGGGGCAGATGCATTTGCTGGCTGTGACGCTTTGTGCGGTGCTGGATCAGGTCCTGCCCGGCTGTCAGCTGCTGGGTCTGCCTGGACAACAAGCCAACTACAGCCAAGGACAGGCAACCATCTGACAGGCAAACATCTGAGCATTCGCCACTCGACAGCCTATAGCTGTCATGGTGATGATAGCTGTGATGTTGCCCAAGTAGCTGCACCTTTGTGCTTGATTTCCGGTCTCTCTCGTCAACAATTTTGACATGTCTCGTGACTTTGCCTCCTTCGCATTTGCATGCGCTGCGCTGCGCAGCGTCTGCCTCGCGTTTTAGCCTTGCACGGCGATCAGCAGCTGCCTCTGTGAGGATGTATAGTTCTTATGTTAGGTTGGCACCAATTTGGTTGCACACTGGCAGGGCCCGCGAGCAGAAACACGCCTCCTAGCCTTCGACGCCGGCTCTCTTTCTGCTGACGCTCAGCAGCCCGAAGCTCTAAGAGATCTCTCTGTATGCGAGGGGTGAAAGTAGACTTCTGCATCTCGCGCTGCGGGCTCTCCGCAGGCTGCGAGTTGTCATTGCTTGCGAGCCCCGAGGCCTCGGCCACCAGCTGCTCCGCATACGCGAGCATGCTCTGCTGCATTGCTTTAATACCACCTCATAGCTGTCACCAACTGCCTTGTCTTCCACATGTTCTCCAACTTAGTGCCCGCTCTCGGCTCCTTGCGTGACACAGCCTGACTCGACACCTATGCAAGCGATCACCGGAACTCCGGCATGCCGATATGACGCAAGCCGCAGATCTGCGTGTGCTCTCTTTTAACAGTCTGGGGGGCCTCCAGATGTAGAAATTAGCTGACGTGGGTGATGTCCTTGCAGGCCTTGGTTGTTGCCAAGCTGCAACATGCATTAACATCGAGAGCCAATCGCAGTACTGCATTATTCTGCACCAGGTCGCTGCTGGACGACGTGTATGTACCAGAAACCCTCGAATCTGTTCCGACGAATTGTAAATGATCACCAGAGCCCGATTCTTTTGTCTTCCAAGGAGTCGGTAACGCTGCGTTGCAGTCTTGTCGCGGCCTTTCTGAATTGCCGGCGCCACAGACGTGTGTCATTTGGAAATATGCTCTGATAGCGAAGATGATGACATGACTTGCTCCTCTACATAAATACTTCAGGGGTGGGCCGTGCCAAGGCCCAGACGCTGATGTTTGATCAGCTGCATGTCATCCAAGGCCAAAGAACGCCCTGATTCTGCGCCTCCCACACACTTTCGATCCAAATTGCGGCAGGAGTCCTGGAACGGTGGTGATGATGAGCCTCCACACGCTGTTGACGTTGAGAGCTTGGCACAAGAGCTGCGACTCATCAAACGGCAACTACAATGCTCCAATGAATCAAAGGCGCGACTGACCTCAATGTGAAGATTGTTTCGAGACCTCGAGCATGTGCACATGGTGCAGCTGCCCCATCCGCTCATACGCTTGCAGGATCGCCTGTGTGTACAGCTCCGTCGGCAGCAGGCGGAGCTCAAGAAGATGCACAATACAGTCTTCGCGTATGAGGTAGCCTTTCGACGTGGCCCGGGCGGTATTGCAGATGCAGGCGCAACGGCATCACCTGTTTTGTCACTCCTACGCCACAAGGTTGTGGAGCTGGAAAAGAAACAGAAGGCTGCTGAACACCGGAGCACAGTCCGCTGTGCTAATACACATGACAACAGCGTCGACGCGGTGCATCCACCCCTGGGCCCTTCACAGTCTCTTTCAAGACTAGCGACACAGGCACTACCTTGCAATGGAGGTACATGGTTCGCTTTCTGCACACACACCACCTGTACAGCATGACAACTCCTCGCATTTTCCAATTTCCACCAAGTTTGATCAACGTTTCTCTGGCTGGCTGTTGCCATGCACGCGAGCCTCGCATGGCAGTGTGTTCAGTCTAGTTGAATGCACGGCAGTGCCTGTGAGTACACACGCCCGATCGTGTACAAACAATACTGCCGATGCACAGCAACCACAGAGTCAACCAACTGATGGTTGTGATGCATGTCTGGTGGCCGTGGGCAACTTTGTGGTAATTGTGCAGGTGCTGCAATGATCCAGGCAGCAAGGCTGCAGTTCGCAGAAGAGACTCTGGTTACACATACAGCCGGACTGCTACCAGCTGATTTCCAGAAACAGACGCCATCCAAGCAACGTCGATCATGTCAAGAAGCTTCCGAGTTCGTGAACTCACATATCACAAGGTGCACTCATCCCAGAACAGAATCACACACCCAGAACGTGTTGCATTTTCGATTGAATGGACTCGCCTGCTGCACGCAAGAACCATAATCTCCAAGCCGTTACGCCCTGAGAAATGTTTGTGACCGAGGTGAGACTGTGCAGGATGCAAACGGCGCTGTTCCAACTTCTGCAGCCTCAGGACGGCGCGCCGCGCACTCTCGCTCCCACCCCATGGCCCGACATGGCTCGAAGCGCGCTCCACTCCGACCCCAGTTGCCGTGCTGTACGGCCAGCCTCAGCCCGCTCGGTCCCTGCGCAGAGCAGCAGCGAGTGCAAACGGCCTGCATCTGCTGCGCGTGCTCGCATGTGTGCACCCCCATCTGCGAGGCGGCGCGACCACACACCCAACCGTGCGCGTGCACGTTCGCAGTCGCGGAGGGGGCAGCAGCACGATGCTGCACATCTGCGGAAGTCTGTGCCGGGGAGTGACCTGGCAGAAACGTCCGGCGGATCCGTTGCACACGAAGCAGGTGTGGTGCCGTGTCACGGACTGCTCGCCAGTGTTTTTTAAGATGTACGGCCTGTGTCAGTTGCTGTGTCTTGTGGCGGGGCATGGCCTGTGGGCGCGGATGCATGCGTGCATACAGCTGGAGTTGGGGTAAAAACTGGCTGTAAAGAGGCGGGCGGGAATGCACAACCAGTACTAGTGTGTGGCCTGTTGTGGGCCGACGATCTGATCAGTGGGAATGGAGAGATCGTGCCCATCACGACCCACCCCCCGCCAGCGTGAATCTGAGCTGGGTCCAATTGGTGATGGCTCCTCCGTCCGGCGCTTTGGTATCATGTCCCGACTGGGTGTGCTGTGTCCCCCAGTGTCATGAAGTGCCCTAGACAGCCTGCATGACTCGAAGCAGGCCATGGAGTGATCATTGCTGGAGTATCTTGCGGCTGTGATCTCAGCATGCAGTCAGCCTGTCGTTGCGCTGCATGGAATTCGCAGGGCTCGGCAATGGTCAGAAAACGGCACACTGGCAACTGCAGCTTAGCAGCGTTTCTGGGCGCCTGATGCGTAGCAGCGTCTTGTTGCAGGGCACCGCAGTCTCATCGACGGAGCAGCTTTGGCTGACGGACCTCCGGTCCAAGAGACTCAGAGAAAGAGACGGAATAAGAAGCAAGCACGGAGGCGCAAGGGAAAAGGTAATCTGGCAGCAGGCAGCCGGGACGGCAGAGGCGACTTTGCTGCGGCGATGGCCAAAAGCCCACGCGGCATGGCAGTGACGCGGCGGCTGACGGAAGAACTGGATACTGCAGCAGCTACCGCCATCAGGCATCTTTTGCCACACGCAGCCGACCCATCTGGCGTAGGCCACCAACCGCACGGCACCAGCGAGAGTGGCGACGCTGCCAACCTCGATGCAGGCATGCATGCGTACCTGGATGCTGACGGTGACGATCACCAAGCTTTGGGTAGCTTTGTACGCAGCGGTCTTCTGCTCGGACCTCAAGATGTGGACCGTGCAGAGGATCATTTGGTCCTCGAGGCAGGCGGTGCCATGCACAGGCGGCCAGAATCACACGCCAGCGACACGCTTGAGTTTGGGTTTCAGCGTACGGCTGTGGCAGCTGGGGCGTTGGACGATGATCGTGCAAGCTCTGAGCTGTCGGCGATGGCGACTGCTGCGGCTGCTGATGGACCCGCTCATGGCAGCCCTGACAGGGGTGACAGAACTGGATCAGAAGGCCCAGAAGGCCCCGCGACATCGGTGGCAAGTTCAGCGGTGCAAGACAGGGGCTCGTGCAGAACATCCTCTGCGGTGTCCGAGTGTGGACAACAGCAGCAGAACACAGAGGGGGGCCAGGCGGGGCTGGACACTAACTGCAGTGGAGACGGGGCTGGGAGCGGAAGCGGTCATACGCTTGGCAGCGTTCCACTGCCGCCGGCCATGCATGATGCGGGGGTAGCCGGTGAGAAGGCGGGCACCACGTCAGCGGAGCTGCAGGGCTCTTTGCCGCATGATGACTCTGGTGGGTCGGCCGAGGGTGGTTGGTCTGGTGTGCGACCGGCTGAAGGTGCCAGCATGCACAGCATGAATTCCACTTGTCATGATGAGTCCGCCGATATCCCCACAACTGTCAGTGGGCGGATGAATCGCGACGCTATGGCGCGATTGAGTTCTGATGCGATGGCGGCTGATGCTGGAATTGCCTGTGAGCTAAGCAAGACTGCGGCTAGAAATGAACATGCAACTGAATTGAAGTGTCAAGCACCGCCTTGCGGTGCCGGGTTAGGTGAAGCGAGGGTGGGGTCGGGCAGTGGCGAGGGCGTGGCCGCGAATGATAGCAAGCGTAGCACGGAGCACAGCACGGGGCACAGCAGTAAGCAGAGGAGTGTTGACATAGGTGTGGGTGGGCCATCAGATGCGAGCGGCGGCGTGGGGGAGCCGCCGGGCAGCTCTGCGTCTATGGAGAGCGTGCATATGCATGCAGAAGAAGGCCGTAATGATGACTCGGGTGTGTGCGATGCTCTATTGTGCGTGCCTGTGCGATGCTCTGTTGTGTTGACCTGTGGTTCATTGGCCCGTGGTGCGGTGATATGTGCTGCGCTGCGCTATGGTCGAGCTTGGTGTCACCACCTGTTCACTGATCATGCATGAGTGTGCCTGGCATCAGGGGGGACAAGGGGAACGGTGCAGGGTGGACACGAGTACGGGAGCATGCAAAAGCGGTCCGCGCCGAACAAGCGGAGGGCCTCGGTGGTGGCGGCGGAAACGGGCCGGCGCAGCACGCATGCCGCGGCGAGCAGGAGCTGGCGCAGGATGCTTGCCGCGGCGAGCGTGGTCTTGCAGCTGAGCCGCAGCGTGGCGAGGAGTTTGGGCCGTGGTCGGGGGTGCGGCAGCCGGACGGAGCGTTTGTGTTTGGCTCTGTACACGACACCGTGGCCGCCTTGCCCGCAGACATCAATGGGCCAGCAGCAGCCGCCGCAGGTACGCCTCAGCAACGGTGCTGTAGTTGGACGCTTTCTGCCACGCTGTCCATTAGCGTGACTGCCCGCCCACTGCGCCGTCCGCACCCTGCCTCCTGCTCGGAGTCCCCCTGTGAAGCCCCTCTACCTGTCCTGGCTTCAGCAGGACTGTCCATTGGTCAGTGTTTTTGGTCACGGATCTACCTGTACATGTAGTGCAAAGAAGCAAGCGCCCTGAATGTCGCAACAGCTCTACTTCTCCTCAGCAGTTGCCGCGCTTGTTCGAACCCACTTCCTCGTCTATGTTAGTCCATTGCAGCAGATTCAGCGCATGTCACAGGCATGGTGTGCAGTGCATCTTCCAGAGGCTCAGTTGCCCTCTCGCTGCGCCCTGTCTCCGCTGCGGGCGCGGGCTGTGGCCGCCAGAGCGGCAAAGACGCACGCTCGCGTCCAGACTACTGGCCGCTCACGCAGCGTGGGGGCGCGCAGCGTGAGCCCGCATGCCCGGCAGACATCGCCGAGCACCGGGGCCGGGCGACCACGATCGCCATGCGCGCTGCGCGACACACCGATTTGGGAGACTCCAGCTGTTATCGTGGGGCCATTCGGCACAAGCCAGGGTTTCACCGCGCTGCCGGGTGTTTTACCGCCGGCGCTGCCCGCGACTGGCAGCTTGCCGCAGCGCCAGCTCAGCGCGAGCTCCAGCCTCCGCGGCAGCCTCCGCCAGAGCGGCAGCATCACGCTTGCAGCAGCACTGACTGCACCATCATGGGGAGCTGAAGAGTCAGGGGGCGCAGCACGTCAGCACAGCCTACCTCGCTCGGCGAGCTTGTTGCGCGGGGTGGAGTCAGGCATGTCGATAGCTCATGCAGTAGGCGCAACGCGGCCGATGTCACAACGGCAGCACAGCATGCCACGGCGGGTCAGCATGGTGCGGCGAGATAGCGCAGTCTTGGCTGTACATGCTGCATTGACGCGGGGCGAGAGTGGGAGCGCGCGCCAGGGGCCTGTGCGGTTTAGTAGCGGTATGTCAAGTGGCCGTGGCCTCGCCGGCCGGGTGCATAGCGACACATCTTCACCCACTCTTGTGCAACTCGGAGCCCCTGCCAGCCTGGCTGATAGCGCCACTGGGGGCACAGGACCCCCCGTTGCGGCTGGAGGGGATATTGACTCTCCAGGCAGCACAGGTGTGTTGAGAGGCTTTGGAGGAGGACCTGCGGTGGCAGCAGGGTGGCATGATTTTGCAGCTGGGCACGGGGGGAGTGGGACGGACCGCCAATTTGGGGGGATGGGGGCGAGTTATGAGGGTGTGCCAAAGCAGCGCTTCAGGGCACGGCGCCGGCCAGAGCAGCCTCAGCCAGCCCGCGTACAATTTGGGGGAGCTACAACATTTGCGTGAGCGCTTTCGCAGGAGCTAACAGTTGTGTTACCAATCGGTGAGATGCCACAGATCGGTGCAATCAAAGTATGCTGGTTGATGGTCAACTCTGTAAACGAAAAATGTAGCACCTCGGGGCATAGTGAGAGCTCCCTAGCAGACATGACCGGGCGTGTTATTGTCTGCTACACTAGAATCTCGTCGGACAGTAAAGCGGACTTGCCCTCAGCTTGCCTGCTGGTGTCCCACCAAACACTCACGGGCCACTTCACGTATCAGTGTACGCAACATGGTTGCTGTGCAGGATGCCAAGCTGTGCTGTCTCCATGGGGTCAATGTGCGAGAACAGGAAACATGGGTCGCATGGCCATCTCTGCAGGTGTCCGACACCCAGTTGACTACATAATTCAACAACGAAGCCAAACAACGATCTAATCTGCAGGACCGGTCAAAGTACTGCTAACATGCTTGTGTTGTGCTGGGTCGCGGTCGATGGCAACGATGGGTATGGGCATGCTGTACAGAGAGCTGGTCGGCTCAGAGCCAGACAAACTCAAAGGTACAGTTAACAAAGATATGGACCATATCTTTTTCAAATATCATATGGCACAGTCCGGCAACTGAAACAACGAAACGCTCTCACATCTCCTGGACACGACTAATTAGACAACGACTTCATGAACCGATTCAGTGACCCCACTGTCCGGGCGATGCCACCAAGCGGATTCCCCCCTTGGCCGTCCTCGTCACCTCCTCCTCCTAGAGCCTCTTCGAGTATGTAGTCCAGAGTGTCGCCTGCACACGGCAGCCCGCTCAGCAACAACAGGTCCCCGCCAAGCCACACAGGCGAAAACGCAGGCCAAGAACCAAGCTGCGTTCTTGTCTCCCACGCCATCTCACTGTGACCACATTACCACGTCGATCTGTCCGTGTACATGTGTGCATGTGCAGAGAGCCATGGGTGGATCTCCGCGCGTACGCGGTCGGCAAATCCACGTTCCGCACCCAAAACTGATAGTGGTGGCCGTGATGATCATGTGATGTGACAGATGACAGTGCTGAATTGCTGTATTGTGTGGGGGAGAAGACAATGGTGTGGTGCAGACGCGCACCGGCGGGCCGTTCCGGGCGCTCGGCGATGATGCGGTACCGACCCGGAGTCTTCTCGTCTTGAACAAACACCTGCCAGAGGTCCGGGTAGCGGCGGAAGATGGTGCCAATGTCGCCGATTGGGCGGATGGAGTAGGTGGTGATGAACTGCGCGAGGAACTGGTTGCGCATCCGCCGCACATTCAGCCCGATTCCCACGTCACCTGTAGCCACACTGACCTCACAGTTGTGCACGGGCTGACTCCACAGGTGGACCGAGTCGCATTGGAGACACCACGCAGGCACTACGCTTGCAGTCAAAAGACTTGTGAACGCTGTCTCCAGATCAGCGTTCGAACAGATGTGTACTGAAACAGCTTGCGCTTGCGTTCGCCTGTATTCTGGTGAGAGGCCGCGGCGGCGTACCGGAGAAGAGGCGGGGGTTGAAGAGCACCATGGGCACCTCTGCGGGGACCATGCGGTTTACGCGGATTACGTCATCCGCGCCTGGGGGGTCCGGGGAGACCAGAACCACGAGGTCCTCTTCGCCGCGCAGTGGCAGGCGGTCGTTGAGCGACCCGACCTCAAACGCCATGCCGTCGCCCGCCCACGCGTTTTTCAGGTACGACGCCACCCCGATGTCCGGGAATACCTGCAGCCGCACAGCACGAGGAGTCATGCATGAGTGTGGGCTGGGGCCGTCGGCGCGCCAGCTGGAGGCAGCGGTGGGGGCGCGCCGGACGCAGCAGGCGGCTGTGGGGCTGGAGGACGGGGAGGGGGCAAACGGGAGTTCTTGCCTCATGCCGAGTCATGCGACACAAGTCACGCCGCTGTCGTTGACAAAGAATCCAATGACCGCCTCAGCAGCACCGGGTGAAGCAAGCACGCGGGGCACAGCACACACAGCACGAGACACCGGCTCACAGTGCTCTCGTGCTGTGTGCCACAGCACCCAGCGTCACGTCGGAGATGGCAAGCGTCAGAGACGGCAGGTGAGGGGGGCGAGGGGTGGGAGGAATGGGGGCAGGTGGTGCACCAGTTGGCATGCATGTGGAGATTGCATGGCCGCGGCCACGCCGGTGGTGTGCTATGCTGTGGTCGAGCAGCAGCGCTGGCGCTGTGAATGCTGCGCTGTGTCGCGGAGCCGCAGCTACTGTGTCGCACACCCGCGCCACAGTAGCTGCGGCTCGGCAAGCCAGGCGGGGCAAGCGAGGGGGGGGGGAGCGAGGGGGGCGAGGGCGGGGGCAAGCGAGGGCGGGGGCAAGCGAGGGCGGGGGCAAGCGAGGGCGGGGGCAAGCGAGGGCGGGGCATGCGCGGTTGGGATGTGTCTCGAGTGTGATTGCCGGCATGAGCCGCGTGTGCCCCGTCCGCGATCGAGCCCGCATCAGTATTGGGTGCAGACAGCTGTGCTAGCATGCTATAGCAGTGTACATCAGCAAGGCCATGCGTGTGTGTAAATCAGGGTCCACGGGTCTGCGTGAAGGCTGTAAGGACCGCCTAGC
>JALKAD010000034.1:655333-671513 GCA_024500015.1 Ulva compressa | reverse complement strand
GCCGCCGTGTAACACAGCCGCCGCCGTGTAACACAGCCGCCGCCGTGTAACACAGCCTGACACAGCTGCCGCCGTTTAACCCAGCTGCCGCCTATAACACAGCCGCCGCCGTGTAACACCGCCTGACACAGCTGCCGCCACGCGCAGGTGGAGGCGTTCGGGTGGTTCCGGGTGCTCGCGATAATCTGCCTCGCGCTCGCGGCGCTGCAGCTGCCCTTCGTGATGGCCTTCATGGACGAGAACGACACGTGGATGCTGCAGTACCGCGCCACAATCGCCATCTTCATCTTCTGCTCCGTCGGCGCGGAGCTCACGCTGCACTGGAACGGCGTTCACGGCGCGAACTCCTTCCGCCACGACAGCACCGCCGAGGTCCTCGCGATCCTCATCGGCGGCAAGAGCCTCATCTGGGCGTCCCTCAAGCCACAGCGCGAGTCCGACCCCCTCGTGCTGCTCGTGCGGGACACCGCGCACCGCATCCCCGTCTCCTGGCCGTACGCCGGCCTCGACCTGCAGGGCATACTGGACCTGCTGGACCGCGCGCGGCTGCCCGGCCGCATGATCCGCCAGGCCCTCGCCGTGTGATCGTTGCCGCGGGTTGCCGCGTGCCGACTCCGGCTCGGCACGGAAGACCGCGCGGACTGAAGGCTGACCGGCGAACTCGCCGAGTCATGTGCACGGGTGCGGGCCGTGCATGGTATTCTGCCAGGCGGCCAAGTCGCGGTCGGCGATGTCGCTCCAGGGCTGCACGCATGGCGTGCTGCGTGCTGCGCCCACCCTGTGCAGCCCTGGCGCGGCACTGCAGCATCGCTCCGCTGGGTAGACCGTGCAGCAGCTACCTGCGCCTGGTGCACCCTGCGGCCCTTGCCGGGTGTGGGGGGCCCGCTTCATGCTTGGCGCCGATGTGGCGTCGCTGTAGCGTCGCTGTGGCGCAGCTTCCAGGGGGATGCAGTGCACCTGCTGTGCTGCGCTGGTGCGGAGATCCCTGGGCAAGCCACGGCCCAGCACGGAGCCAGTGGGGATTGCCGGTGGGCCCTGACGACGGGGAAGGCTGATGTGCATACATGCAGCTGCAAAGCTGTGGTGCCCATGCTGTGATGTGGTGTGGCGGACTGCTGGTTTGCGGGCGTTCGTGCGCCAAGGTGCCACAGCAGGACTGCCTTGGTGTCCAGCTGACTGGATCCAGTCAGAAAAGAGGTGCATGTGAAAAGAGGTGCACTGTGGCGGGCAGACCACTCATCTGAGCCGCAGTCACCAGCTGCAGGGGCCGACTGGAGCCCGCAGCGAGCCCAGACCTGATAGAGGTCGCCCTGCAAGTGCGTGCGATTTGACATGTGCGGTTGACATGCATTGCGTTTGACACACATCAGCTCCATGCGCACGCAACGTGCATGAGGTGTCCTTGACGCACGAGGATTCCCTGCGCAGCGCGCACGTCCTCCGGGATGTATCATCAGTTTCTGTGTGGTCGGTGGCCAGCAGCAGTGCGCCCGCATGCATGCGGGGCGCTTTGAGGCCACCCGTGGCCGCGTGTTGCTAGTATCGTATTGAGTCACCCACGTCGCTCAAATACTGGCAGAATAGACGTTGTCAATTCTGCTTGACAGGGTGAGGCAGCTTGTGCACAGGTATGTGATGTCGGACACAGCACGCTGTGGGGCAGTGGCTGTGGAGCCGTGGGAACAGGTGTCAGCGGTGGGTAGAATGGCCAGTGGGTAGAATTGAGCTGCATGGTCCGGCAGCCAGATGGGTCTCCAGGGGCACGGCACACCACAGGTGCAGCACATCACCATGGTGCACCAGATGGCCTTGTACACTGACATGCATGCGCAGTGCACCGATGGACACGAGCTCGTAGGAGCTGATCGCGTTGCCTTCTGAGCAATACTCAGACAGGGCTCCGGGGGTGGCTGATGCATGCGGAGGTTTGCGGGGAATGCCAGTCTAGGCGCTAGTGCCCACTGCGTGACGTTTGATTCCGCTGAGGTCCAGTGGTATAGTATGAGCAGGCTAGTCTTCTTGATATAAACAATGGCAGCAGTAACTGATTTTCCACCTTGGATTGCCACCCTGTTGCATTGCGCAGTGTGTATTTGCTGAGACGAGTCGCATCAGTGTGCCTGTCACTGCACAGCAGCCTCGTAGAGGTAAGGTGGAGTGGCTCCCGAGTGGTAATCAGCGCGCTGCCACTAATCAGTTCTACATAGTCTGTGGCTAAGTATCGCAACACGCATCACGTGTTGCCCCCGCGTGCAACCTAGCCCCGGAATTTTCTCGAGCGTAATCAAGGGCTTCTCTAGCCACGCCGTCGGTTCTTTTCGGGCTGATTAGATCAGCTCGAAGTTCAAAATATCACTCAGTTGAGACAGCTTTTGCAACCAGTACGGCTGATGAGCCAATTACACAAGAACGTGTTTCGCTAGTGTCGGGACTCGGTTGCAGCAATAACCGCAGTACTATACACTCTTGGCGGCACAGAGAGCACACATTTGAACATGTGCATGTCTCCCATGTGCATGTCTCCCACGTGCACAACTTCTATCCTCCTCACACAGCTGACTTTGTAATCAACTTGCGAAGTGATGCATGGGTCATCTCCGTCGGAAGCCGCTCTTTGCGTTGCCCCGCAATAGAGCTGTCACAGGCCTCCCGGCCTTCACCTGCTTTGTGGCTGATTTCCTGACCTTAAAAATGGCTGCCCGCTGTTGCAAAGTGCGAGTGGCACACTTTGGTACAACTTTGCGAGGCTTGGTTGCTTCAACTGTGGCCTGTAGCTGCTGGTTGGCACGCTTCAAGGCATCCTTTGACTTTCGTAGTCGCAATTCCGCTTCAGTCACTCGAAAGTCAACAGCCTGCCGCCAGTCACCTGTATTAAACCAGTGCATGTGACAACCTGCTGTGCATGGACGCAACAATCGGGCTGTCTTGCATGTCAAGAGCACACCTAAAGGCACCTGAAATGATGCCCCCATGCGCAAGATATGCTTTTTACGCTCAGAGTCTTTGAGAATTGCCCCACTGTTCAGTTGCTTCGATGGAGGCGCTCTCGTCTCTGCCTGTGCGGCATTATACCCATATCTCCTGCATGATGGGCTCACAGCATAAAGATGCAAGGCAGCCTGAGCTGAGAGGATGCAAAATGAAGAAGGGCAGTCTGACGTGAACTTTGATAGCGTTTGAATACGCGCTGACACGCAGGCAGTCCTCGGTCCTGGTATTGCCCAGGCTCGCCCCACTGTCATCCCATGTGGCACACACTGAGCGAGCAGTGTTTCGTGGGCACCAGCAGATTTGATATGCACCTGACGAAGATAGAATACCAAAGAGGCCATGTTTCTCCAATCAGATCAATTCCAGATGCTTGCTCCGATTTCCACTCCACTTGTCGAAGTTCTTTCTCGTTCATGGCTGACAGGGCAGTATCAACCGCTGCAATAGGCACTCGGCTGATATCCCCTGCACGACAGGTTTCTAAACATCAGTCCACAAATTTCCAGGCATACAGTGAATATACATCGCTGCACTACTTTGCCAGAACCCGAGATCAGTCACTGTGACTGATCGAGACGTGAAGGGCGACACACCGATGCAATGCCTAGACCTAACCAGCTGCGACTTGCATAAAGACAGCAGAGATGAATGATAACGTCTGTTGGTGCCCATGTTTCCAAAGGCACCCGGTGTGTTCTAGGAGACGCTGCTGGATGTGTCCCTACACTCCTCGAACACTGACGCCCGCGAAGGCCGTTCCGAAACAATATCAAGAACACCTTAATCGGTGGTGTGATGAACAAATTCTTCGTTCACGGCCAGGCACGTCGGTGTCGAAGCCAGTTTTGCGGGTATATACAAACTCGCTCGCCTGGTTGTACTTTGGTGATGCTACGGAGTCGGGATACGCCTGGGGGAGGGAAGGACGGAAACAGTGGATGTTCGCGAGCCACGGCCGTCCACCAAGCTTGGAGGAGTGATCGGGCGACCTGGAGCCACGATGAATGCTCCGTTGGTAGTCCGAACAAAGATACGAGCTGCAGCAGTCACAATGGGCTGATGCCCAAATACACGGATTTGGTAACTGCATGTATCAGTTACAATCCATCGCATAGTAGTCCAATTGATATTCTTTGGGTACACCGCGGCACATAGAGAAAGACAGCGCGCTGTGGCCTGCACAGAGCAGCGTTTCTGGGACTGGCGTTCTGATCTCGCCACCATTACAGTGTAGTGCTTCAGTGATGAACGGATTATGCAGTACACTGATGAGCCAAATCGCACTTTGGGCGCTTCTACGGCAACTTGCTTCTGGATACACGACACAGGAACTCGTTTGTGCCCGAGGGACCGGTTGGACGCAGAGATAGTAACCAGTTCTGAGTCCAGTGAATAGATGAACACCCATGCGATGTGTGCAAATCGAAAAGTTACCAGTCCAGGCTCGATCAGCCAGACAGCTCGCTCTATCCTGCTGTTCCATTGCCGCATCCGCACCAGGGCACAACCATCGGACACAGGGACAGCACAAACAGCACCTCAAAGCCCATTTGTTGATATCGCCGACTCTATGCTGAACCCGCACCCGGGGCATAACTGGCCTCTAGCTGTAGTTGTGAGTCACACTGCTGCGCGTTTCTCAGGTTGGTGGCCAGCAAGACACGTGCCACCCTGGCACTGATGGCCCAGCAGCAACGCCACTCGAGAAGGCAGCCGCACAGCAACATGACACAGCAGTAGTCAAATCCTTCGTTCAGCCAGTTGCTGCTTCGCGAACGTCGGCCCTGTGCTGCACCTCCGCTGGAGCAGCCAAGGAAGGCTCGCAACAGAGAGCAAGCCCTGCTCTGCCACGCCCTCCTCAACACCCAACACTGTCCCCAGCGCTGTACCACCCGTCTACTCTCCCAGGATCTCGGTGAGCGACAGGCCGCTGTTGACCAGCAGGAAGAGCATCGCCACGACGGTGGAGTTCCACGCAGCATGTATCGCAATGCTCGTGAGCAGGTTTCGGCTGCGCCCGTACGCGAGACCCATGATGAAGCCCAGGGCCACGAGCTGTGGGAAGTCGCGGATGCTGAGGTGGCAGGCCGCAAAGAGGACTGAAGAGACGGCGGCTGCGGCTGGCATGGACATGTACTGTGTGAGGGAAGTCAGCAGGAAGCCTCGAAAGATGGTCTCTTCCAGGATTGGCGCCAGCACACCTGCATATGACACGTACCATGACATATCCAATGAGGCTCAGCAGCAGTGTCCTGTGGGATGGATGTAGGTGTGGACAGGGAGGGACCACGGTGTTTGAGCTGGGGCATCGTTGGATGAAAAGTGCACTGAATGTACTCGGTGAGGGGCGGATAGTGAAGAGCATCAGAGGGGGCACAGCCAGGCAGTCGTTGGTGTCAGCGGAAGAAACGAAACGGCTGCACGTGCAAGCTGATCAGGGCGTGCTTGGGTGGTGCTGCTGAGATGCTGTGAACGATGATGCAGAGGACTGTTGATGGTAACGCAGGGGCATGTGGCTCAGGCTTTATGGCCATATATGGCATCAGGCATGGGGCACATGCAAGTCCGATTGGGGCAGCGATCAGCACACCAGTGACAACGAGGAGGTTGATGAAAATGAGGGGGTCGACAGTCTCAACGAGTCCTGCGACGGCGTCCACAGTGCCCCTGCCGTTGCTCATCTCCTGTGGCAGCAGACTGAAGACTGTGGACGAGACAATGATGGCCACAGGCGCAACGAGCAGGCCCATGATTGACCATGCTGCCCACCCGTTGGGAAAGCGGAACGGCTCGGATATGCTAACCCGAAGGAAGTCTTCCGGGACGTCTTCTTTGTTCTTCGAGGCTATGTACTTGATGAGCCCGACCCCGACAATGGTTGAAATCACCTGTACATGTGGCACCTCAGGCAAGATGGCCTGACCACGCTGTCCGGCGTATCATACACATGGTGGGCTGAGACAGTGGCTATGGAAGAGCCTGCAGACGTGCCAAGATTGCTGCAGGAGGATCTGGCACGCAGTTGGTCCGCAGGGCAGGCCCGTGGTCATGGCATATGGCCTCTGCCAGACAAGACAGCTACTACACGCGTGTAAAGATCAACTTTCCATAGCTGAGACATCTGAAAGTTCGGACCGGGAAAAGGGCCGGGCCGTAGGGGAGGCAAGCCCAGCACTGCAGTGCACTGGGGCAAGCATTGCAGCACGCACAGAATCAGCCTGCATGTATCTCATCCTAGATGAGATATGAGCGAAAGCCACACCTGATCTAACAGCTGGATTTCGCTTTGCTGCATAGCGGTCATGCTCTTCAGGTTCTCTATGTCCAGCACTGCGATGCTGAGTGGCAGAGAGAGCAGGCCTGTGAGGATGAACGACAATCCCCAGGCGAACATGCCGAACACGATGGTTTGCCACCCCCAAGGAACGTTCCATGCCGGGGCATCGTTGAACTCTGATAAGGTGAAGAAGTTCCACTTTGCTAGGCCGAGGCCGGAGCCTTCCTCGTCGGACTTGGAAGTCTTGAGAGTGCGTGAAGATTGTCTCTTACCGGAATTCTTTGTCTGTGTTTGTTTCGAAGGCTTGGCACGACAGAGACATCTTCGCCTTAAACTAGGAAGCTGCGTACTGCACACGCCGCACAAGGTGAAACAGTGCGCGTGTCGGTAGGATTTGTGGACGCAAGTCGCAGCACTGCTGCGCGGATATGAAGTTCCCTTTCATATTCAGTCCATACATCCCCTTCAAAAATGCCAACGTGCCAAACATAGCGCAAGATTGCATAGCGACTTTGTGAACCGGCTCGCGGAGTCGTCGAGGCATCTTCACCTGTGGCTTACACGTATCAAAGCGCTCCGGGGTGTCACCTCCATGGCGATCACGGGTACTGACACATACAACAACAACCAATGTTAGAGGAATGACACTATGTAACTGTGCGTTGGCCGCTCAATGCTACTGCGGCCAGAAACGCGACCGTATCGGTAACCGCACGTCTCTCGTGCATACAGCAGAACACAAGTCAGCGTTGTCGTGGTTGCAAAGACCCTACACACAGATGAACTAGGACGTGCGTCCGAGATAACGCATCCGGCTCGCTGCGACTGCCAGCTGTGCTTTGCGAACCATCTTGATCAGTTTGTCCATCGGCACATGCATGGAGCCACGCTTCGTCTCAACAACATGCCATGGAACAACATCAATACTGGTCGACCGCAAGAAACACTGTTGCACACCCAACCAGCGAGCAATACGAGTTATGTGCGCAGTCAGGCTGTTTTCGAACGAACGTGGTGATCACACCGCAGTAAAGCAAAAGCAGCGAAAGAAACTTGACAGGGTTGCTGTCAGCACACACACACACGCACGCACACACAACCGACAACAGCAAGCAGCATACAGCAGGCATCAGTCAGACTCCGCGAGAGCATTCGCCACGTTACAGCACAAGAGCCTATCATTCGCTATGAGGCCACCAGCTGCACATGCCCGACGCCCATCACAAACCCTCCGCACCGGAGTGCAGGCCACACAGCCTGCAGCGCCTACTCGTCATCAGCGCTCTTGATCTTGGCGTTCTTGTTGAGCACCCTGATGTCGAGCTGCAAGCAGAAGGGGTGTCAGCAGACGGCTGGAGGTGACATGCAGGCCGCAAGACTCGCTGCACCTTTGACCATGCGGTGTGAGCTGCAGAAGTCGGCAAGCAAGCCTAGTTGCCTGACAGTTCAGCGGCGACACGCACTTCAACACGTACACACTTCAACACGCACACTTCAACAAGCACCATGAGCATTGTCCCACATGACATGCGTTGTACGAGCAGGCTCGCTTGCCGGTCTGGAAGCCGTCGCATGCCGCCCAACCAGCTTTGCCATTCCGAAATGATTTCAGTGTGCAATGTCCAGCTGGCATGCCATGTCAGTGCAGCCGATGCAGCCAATACGACAGCTGTACAAGCAACATGGTGGTCTGATGGGAGTTGCCGTGGCACAGGTCTATGTCCCCAGACTAGCTGTCACGTGCCGCGCCCAGACTGGCTGTGACCTGTCCCCGAACTACCTGGGACCTGTTCCCGAAAAAGCTCTGGCCTGCAGTGTCTGCAAGCAGTTGCAGTGCAGACGGCCTGGCAAGCGAAGCCAATGCAGCACGAGTCACAGACGCACAAGGCTGCATAAGGAAGCAGGCAAGACTGAATTCAAGTATGTCTTGATGCCGATCCACTGCATTGAATGCTGCTGCACAGTTTTCCGGTAAAGCTAGGTGGGCCTGGTATGTGGTCTGCTGACATCGAGGCATTCACAACAGCCAACATGGTCATCGGTGTGACACCTGATCGCGGTGCTGGACAGAGCACCCTCATCGCACATTTTGCAACATGGGCATGCACGGCACGGCATGTTGAGTGGCGTTGCAACATCACGATGAGGCAGGCGCACGCTCCATCGTGTCAGACAAGTGCGACGAGGCAGATCACACTGGCTTGCATGTCGCAGCGCAGATACCGGGCCTATGGTAGTTTTGTCTGCGTTATTTTCACAGTGCTTTGTAAGTGCAAGCAAGGTGCAGGCTTTAGGGCAGGCGGTGCAGCGTGCAGGAGTGTGTGGAGTGCCATTGACTGGCGATGCAGGTGTGCTTGTGGCGTCCATGCGTGACAGCACATGCAGACTGGTATCTTCGTGACACATCCAGCCGTGAAGCAAGGCTCAGAAAAGACCTGAATTCAGGCATGTGTGCTGTGATGCACAGGCAGGACAACCAAGTTCTGGTGACAGAAGCACACCACAGCAGCGCGCTGAACGATCTCCTTGCGCTTCTGAGTGGACACATTGTGTGCCACCTCGGCACAGTATTTCCTGTTGTGCATCAGGAGGAGGTCGAGGTCAGCCACGTTGTGGACGACTGCCTTCAAGAAGCCTGCAAGGGCCACCCGTTCACGTCGGACATGCGGATCCTTGACATATTTGTGAAGATCACGATAGATATGTCCGAGTTTGGTAGGACTAACTGATGCCGATCGGCAGGCTGAGGTCCTGCCACACACCAAATGCAACATTCAGCCAGGCCCCGATCTGCCCATGCCTGCCGCTCATGAAACAGCAGAAGCTGATTCTTACCGTTGGGAAGAATATGCTTGTGCTTCTTGTTGGTTCCGTAACCGATGTTGGGCTGGACAACGCCGTTGCCCTTGAACTTCCGTCGCACTCGCGAGTCAATACCCCTTTGCTTCCTCCATGATTGCTACATACATTGATTGTAGTTGATACAACGTATGTTTGGGCAATATTCCCCAGCGTGATCATAGTGGTCGCGCGCATACCTTGACGGCAATCTTACGATCGCTCTGGTGGCGCACAAACTTCTTTGTGCGCTTTTTAACCTTGTCAATCTTCACCAGAGGTTGGGCCATGTTTCCTGGATGCACTGTAGTGTCAGTGACCGCGGTTTCAACTTGTCTCAGGACATGGATGCCGGGATGCAGCCTCACCTCTGCTTGCTGCGACTTCAGGGAACGAAAAGAGGAAGCTATCCGATAGTTTTTGGTATCTTACGTTGGGGCCCCTTTGCTGGCCGGATCTGCTACATGGGCGAGAAGCGTACCGTACGCGTCAAGGCGTCTGTAGACGATGACGTCAGGGACCAGAAGAACACGATTCCTCAATTGCACGCTCTGACTCGACAGATATCAGCGTCCGTGCGCGCATTCATGGCTCATCGGCGGCGACACTCGTAGATATATATCGAAGGGCTTCGGAGCGGTGCAATTCTGTACATGGTTTTTGTGTCGTCTCGGATATCGATGTCTCGCGTATACTGTGATGCATGTAGCTGTTGGCATTCAACGAGCGAGCCTCGCGCGTTTTTGTGGACACGTTTTTGTCTAATAATTCTTGTTATCGTGTCAACGGATATGCATATCGCGTGGCCATCACGCTGATTGTCACGCACCCACATAGCTTTGGACATCAGGATCCACGTGCAGTTGGCATGAACCGCGAGCAAATACGCCTGAATCAAAACAGCAGAAGATGGCAACAGACATATACACCGCAGTGAAATTCGGGACAGGCGTTCGATCGTCGTATTTTTGCCGGGACCACTCGAGATCGTCCTGGAGGGCGCTGTCCGTGGCAACCACCTGACGATTGTTGACAACGCACGCTGCATCACACAAACATCTTGGTCAATGGGTTGCCGGCTGCTCCATCGCATACGCAACACTCAATGGCTGGCAGTTCGTTCCATGCGGCACATCCGTGCTTCGAATGGACGCGTGTCTTTGCAAGCTTTGATACCGAGCTGAGTGTCCTGCAGTGCACTCTGCAGTGCTCAAACACCGATCACAGCTGTGCACAGGGCCCCTGCAGGGGTGCCAGTGCTTAGTTCGCCAATCTGAACTCGGGAAGTTGCAGCAGACTACCTCAGTGTATTACAGGATACCCCAATGTTGCTGACGTATACGGAGAGTCGCTAGATTGAGGTCTGGCTCCGGTGCTGTGCCACACAGCCGGTGTTTTGGATGGATGATGCGTTAGCGCGCTTCGTCCATAGAATGCTTTGAGAATGCTTGGGTAGTAAGCATCGCCGAGGGAGAGTAGCGATGAGTGCTCTCGGGCTAGGTGGGTATGCCGCAGAAGAGGAGTCTTCAGACGAGGAGTCGGACCAGCACGTCAGTCCCCGGGATCAAGCCTCTGATTTGAAGGATAAAGCTCAGCTGAATGAAGCCCCCGAGGATGTAACCGGGCATGCGGGGATACCCGGAGATGTCGCGCTAGGTGCTTCTTCGTGTGATGTGCAAATGCGTTTCTGCGCCCATCGTTGTTGGTGATTATGCAGATGTGTGGTCAAATTGCTTCAAGAGTGGTGTCTTGACGTGATCATGTATGATCTTCCAGAATATCGAACCAAGCGCAGTGTGCTCATCTGTGCTTTATTCTTGCCCTCACAGGCACTGCCGCAACCTCAAGTTTCCCAAAAAGATGAGCAAGAATATGTGCAGCTGATGTGGGCGCAAGGATACAAGGGTCTGACTCCGCAGCAGATGGGGCGACACCTGAGAGGACACAGGGCGTGGCGTTACAGGGCACACCGCAAAAGGGTCAACCAGCTGCAGTAGATACAGATGATACTGCGCCACTCAAGAGATTTAGCGTTCCTGGCGTTCCAGATGCACCGGCAGAGCCGTGTGAGGAAAAATGGCAACAGCGGGTCTCTTGGGTAATGCAGCAGCAAAGTCGGATGGGGAAGAAGATGATTCGAGAGCTGCAGGGGAACCGCACGTACAGGAATCCTCGATTCATGGAGAAAGTCATCAAAGACGCCGGCGTGGCGCAGTATGGGACATGCTGTCCAAAGGACACATGGGATCCTGACAGTTTGCCAAGCAGTGACTTTTGGAAGTCGCTGAAGCGAACTCTTGAGGAAAAGGTGAGCTCCACCACTCTTTGAAGTTGTATAGATACGTGATTCACGACACATGCGATTCAAGCCTGTTATACCGGTAGTCTCGATGTTGACCACAACACATTCGAGCCCAGCAGCGTCGCCCTGCTTGACTCTGCATGCAGTGCGTGTCCTGTCTAGCATCCCATGTGCTCCAAGCCCCAATTATCATAAACCTGCTCACTTCTGTGTCATATCCACGGGGCTTTGTACCCTCCTGTACAACATGTCCGTACGAGACACAAGCAGTGGACCTACTGGTGACGCTCCTATTTCAAGTCCCGTTCTTCCACCATTGCACATGATACGTGTCACCATCCCAATTCCTATCCGCGGTTAGGGGCTTGGATAAGGGGTCTGGGGCACTAGCGCAGGTGGTTGCGTGGCCCCCAGGAACCTGTAGCATCGCTCGCCAGGTCAACAGAGAACTTTCTTCTTCGCACACCCACATGTGTCAGCAGCCTGTACATGCTCATTGCTTTCCTAGCCGTTGTCAGCAGCCCTTCTGCATGCTCGCCACCCTGAAATCTCTCACGCAGTCCCGAGGCAGCCACTCTTCCAGCCCGACACATAGCGCCCTTTAGTGTAGGTCATTGCATGCCTGTGACTTGGCCCTCCACTGCCCGCCGCACACAAGTTTTTCTTGCTGGTGTGTGTCGTGCCGACACAGTGCCCTGTGAAGTGCCACGCAACGGCTGTGTGGTGATGCTCAAGGCCTAGCGAGTGCGAGCTGAGCCCTCCAGCAATCCGCTTGTACCAGAGCAACGACCAATCTATCGAACCGTGGTTGCCCTTGATCTTGCTGCTTTCACCTCTCACTGTGCAGTGTTCCCTCTAGCGTACCGTTTGTGCTCGTGATGTTGCTGTAGTTGACTCACTACGTGGCTCGGTCTGTGCAGCGGTTGAAGCGGGCAAGGCAGCCGGCAGCACAGAAGCCAACCGCTGTACACAAGTCGGGGGTTCATCCCGGAAGCATGTCCGCCTCGGCTGCCGCCGGCGCGCGCATCGCGGCCAACATGACCTCCAAACGCAGCAAGTGGGACCAGGGCACCCGCGACCGGTGACCACTGATCCTGCCGATGGCGGAGGAGCTCGGCTCAAACCAGTGAAGAGCGTTTTGTTTGCTTCATTGGGCGCCAACAGAACGTTGCAGCACAGCGCAAACAAACAATTTTGCAATCGAGGTGGTTGTTCATTATGGTCCACTTTAGAATAGACGCTCTGTGTGTTTTTTCGCGGCATTCATAAACCCGCAAAAAGCATCGATCTGTGGGGGATGTGTAACGATCTGATGCACATTCAGAGGTGTAAGTATGTACACAGCACGGTCAGCATGAACAAGCGATTTCGTTTCGCGTGTGTGATTCTGGTACGAGGATGGGTGTTTGCGGTGGTGGCAAAAGACTGTGCTGGGTGGGGCGAGGCTGTTTCACCATCACCACACCATGTGATGGTGAACCAACATTATATGACTTCATTATGCTAGCTCCATCATAGCCCCGTCTCTTCAATTCCGAAGCCCATGACAATGACAGGTGAGATGGTGGATGGACAGGAGGTGTGACTGTACCAAGGCACAAGGTAGAGAGGCATGCTCCACGCATTGAGCAGCAAACAGACGGGTAGACATGGCAGAACGTCAAACTCAGGAACCATGGCCAGAGACCTGATCAGCACATCAAGAGTATGTCTCACCCCATATGGCCATGGTAATGTACTATTTTGTGTGCATTATCATTCCTCACCACATCTTATGCAAGATGTTGCAGTTGAACATCACACTGGTCAGCTCCATCAGTTGGAGCAGTACGTTGCAGTACGGAGGGTGCGGAGGGATTAGATGAATGCCATGAAAGACAGTTCCCTTCCCTTTTCCTTTCATACATTTTCTCACGCAGTGTCACATGCAGTCTTCACAGTACATACGTTTGCAACTATTGTGCAGAATCAGGCATTCCATACGCAAGTTACACAGCTTTATGTACAGTGGCTGCATGCACAGTCCCAGCATGATCGATGGTTGAACCTGCAGCGATCCACTTGCGGGGCACGTCCCTTGCCAGAGTATGCTGTGGCTGGGCATCATGCTTGGCCTATTCGTCCGCGGCGACATACTTGATAGAGAGGGAGTTGACACAATGCCTCTCGTCTGTTGGTGTGGGAAAGCCCTCCCCCTTGAACACCTGGAAGCCATGCCACCGGTGAGGCGGTGTTGATCAGCTCCGTCATGACACCAGTTAATTAAACAGGCACTGGTTACTGTAGCGAGTATGACGTGCTCAATCTGCGATGGCTGCTGCCATTTTGCAGGTACATGTCCCAGGCATCTGTGCCATGGTGAGTGTGACTGCTCGGTTTTCCAAGTCTGTCAATTCGGGGAAGGAGAGGTGTCCAAATCACCCACTGGTGAACGAACACACGTCTCTGCATGGGAACCCACAGTACGGTTGTACTCTCGCCAGCAGCAGCACAGGTGAAGAACAGTGACAACGAGGATTGGAGATCACGCAACACAGAAATGGGCATTGCCCAAAGCGCCCATAGGCAGGGCTGGGCAAAGCTCAGATCAGCTCGCAGAGCGCAGAGCAGCAGGGGGGGCGTACATGGCCCAGGTGGCCCCCACAGTTCTTGCACAGAATTTCTGTCCTCGCCATGCCAAGGGAGCTGTCTGTGATGCGCTCGACGGTGTCCGGGAGGTTGTCATAGAATGCAGGCCATCCACAGCCAGAGTTAAACTTCATGTCCGCACTGCACCGCCACTTCACGTCAGATAACATGCAGTGGATCGAAGTAAAGATGCTGTATGATCACAGATGCGGTGGATCACAGATGCAGAGGCTCATGCGAATGCACAAGCATGAGCGCCGATGACATTGCGTCAAGACCTGACAGCTACATTCACGGCCCGACAACGGATCACTCACTTCTCTCTCGAGCTCTCTCTCTCTCTCTCCCTCACTCTCGCGCTCTCTCTCTGAACCCATTGAGAGATGGTGTGAAAGATTGCTGTGGAAGGGAGTTGTTGCAGTCGCAGAAGGATTCAGTAGGGCGAGGGCGCACTCATACAGCTTGGCATTGCACGCCCGGCACGCGAAGTACCCACCCTTGAAGTCGCCCTTATTGTATTCGCCCGTTCCAGGTGGCTCAGTGCCCTTGTTTCGGATGACGTGGTACTGCACATGGGAATCCTGGTGAGATGGTACTGTGGGTTACGTGTGCAGGTATGGGTCAGCATGCTGCCGTCTCGACGGATTCCACGACAGATTCTAGATGCGTTCATGTGCACAATATACATACGTAATCCATCGTGAGGCGCTGGCTAGAAAGCTGTGCCACCTCTGCAAGCCAGACAGGCATGCCTCGCCTGTGCGGATCCGACATGGATGCAACAAGGCGAACGGGCCCATGATGCGATGTCGAACTGCAAGCACATCGTCAAGCACGCATATCACTATCTGCTGTGTCCCCGTGAAGGCATGTGCGATTTGGCGCAGTCGCAAGAGAGGGCCGGCGGATATATGCGCTGTGGCCAGGATACTTCCACCGCAGTCGTGTTGTTCCGCACCTCCTGTGCAGTCAGCAGCTCCTTCCACTTTGACTCAGGAGTGGTTTTATCAAGCGTCTCCGCCGACATGACAACGCTAGTTCTGCGGTTGACTCCGATTTGTTGCCGTGCGACCCTTGAGAAGCGCAGAGCCTTTCCTGACACAGTGGACCCAATCATGGCTATTTACGGCCTCGAACAAATCAAAATTCTACTGCAGTGGTGGTATTACGGCAGTTCAACACATTTATGTGCGCATCACGGGCTGGTCGGAAGTCGTGCCGCGAGCCATGGGTCCATACCGTCGCGAAGGTTCGCGAAGGCGATGCCGTCTAGCGGCTGAGGACCGCACAAGCGCTCCTAGTCATTCACGGCTCCTGTTCGCTGAGGCAGAACCGAGACTGTGGGATGAAATTGGCCATGCGCGCGATCAGTGTAATGCATCATGATGAGCACAGGCATCGATCGGGCATAGCATATCATGCACACAGTTATGTCGCGGTGGACATGCTGGCGAACCACGACAGCTGGTCGAATTCTTAATTCTGGAGGCGGGCGCCATGGAGACAGCGTTGGGATGCACCACATGTCCCGGCTCCACATTCCGGAGCAAATGACAGCATCACACGCAGCTGCATACTGTTGCGAGTCAAGGCAGCACAGGTGGACGTGTACTGCTTGCACTGCATGCAACTCGATGTGTCAATGGTCCTAGGCACCAAACGGCCAACGCTGCATAGGTGTCACGCTTGTACGTGGGCGATTTTGATGTGACGCTGGTATGCATACACCAGCTGGCCATGGCTCGGAAAAACAGAACGGTCTGTTGCCTTGATGGTGCATATGCAAGTACGCTTGTAGAGATTTCGCTTTGGATTTCCAAGACAACTTACAGTGACGTGTGTTCCGACTTCCTTGGCACGCTCGTTGGGCGTCACAAGAGTGTGTAGCAGATGTTGCAGTTTTCATATTGTACAAGTGTGGCTCGACCAAACACTGTGAATTGGAAGAAAAAACGGTGGAAGAAAAAACGGTGAAAACGGTGGCGACACCAGTGGCCATGAGCACCAGCCCATCACTCTGGCTGACTGTGACCCTGAGCGAGCTCACTTGGTCCCACAGCCGTGGGCTATGTGGAAGCTCACCAGTGGTCATTGGCAAAGCTCGTTTACAAACCGAGGAACTGACATGTAAAGTGTGAAAAGCT
>JALKAD010000034.1:636603-648811 GCA_024500015.1 Ulva compressa | reverse complement strand
TCTCTAACGCAGCAGCCCGCGATGGGCGCTGGTGGGCTGGTGTACATTGAAGGTGGAGTAGCAATTGCCCGAGTTCGGTGGTCTTGGTGTTGAGCAGCTGTTCGTCAGTGCTCACCGAATCTACACGCCTGTCGGATAGCAGCTGCAGCAGGAGCGCCGTAGCCCAGTTTTCCCTATCCTGCAACATCGACGATAGCTACATCTACTACTCGCAGTTGTCGACGCTGATGAAGAGTTATGCATCAATCATCCTGCAAGCAATGCTCGATCCGCGTCAACATGTCCTCACCAGCAGCGCATGGTTCACCATTGACAGCTTGCACCGCGATCACCATCTAAATAGGCTCCATTCGTACTGCATACAAGTAAAAATATAATGCCATTCTACATCACCACCGTGTTGATCGTACCTGAAACATCGCGCAGCTTGCTATGGACGACTCAGCTCACTCGGAACGCCACAGCGTGCGCGACTTTGCAACGTCACGCCCTCAAAGATACGTGATGAGCTCCATAGACATCGGTGTACGCCGTCGGAGCGGCTGCATGCATACGTGTGAATCAAAGAGTGCAGGTGCCACGGCCTGGTGCTGCATCGGGTGGTATTTCTATGAGGTGCTGCATGCCGAACGCTGTGCTGACGGGTCATAGGCTCCGAGTGGGGCTTAGAATCGGCACACGTCTAAGAACCTAGCCGCAACCCTCGCCCGCTAATGTGCTGGAGGCCGAAATCTGCGGAACGCTGCTTTAGGTATGAATGCATGGGCAGAGACTGGCAAACACACCATGGTGCACAATGGCCATGGTGTGTTTGATAAACGCCCGAGCCGCGCCGTGGGAAGAAACATGCAACAAATCAAACAGTCGCCATGGCTTGCACCAGCTCATGAATGCATCACACTGCTGCTGTCACCCGAGCTCTGCTTGCAACGCAAGAGGTATCCGACTGACACACTCCATAACAAGCCAACAGCCCTGGACCATTGCATTCTTGCACCCACTGCGCCGTAGCTGAGCTTCGATCCTGCAGGCGGCTGAACTTGCATGGACCAGTGACCATGATCAGCTCATACGCAACGATCGAATCACATACGCAGCACGGGCCCCGGATGCGCTCTGTGGTCACCAAATCAGAATTCAGCATGCGGCCAAGGAGGCCTCCTCTGACGTACACGTGGCGGTGCGCAGACACAGTTAAAAAATCCTACGAGGGTGAAACATTGCCGCAGCCATGGCCTTGCGTGCGCTTGCAAGCAACGGTCAGCCTGGGGCAAACCAGTTTCCTCTCCACTCGGGAAACACACCACACTTCCTGATAGCTGCCACACCGTGAGCCAGCGCTTCAACTCAAATATTTACCCCACAAGCAAATCAGAGCGACGCTCTTTTGGTGCATCCAACGAATGCATTCCACCATGCTGTCGCATCTTTTGCTGTGTAACTTCAATCTAAAACCTCCACGTCCGTAAACGTGCACTCCGTATGTCCCCACATATGACCTGTAAAGCACATACACACACAGGCGCCCCAACGCCACGGCGGTGTCACACAATACACACACAGGAGCCCCTCGATGTAACAGTACACACACAGGCGCAACAACGCCACGGCGGGCACGGTGTCACACAGTATGTGCACAACACACGACTGGCACACCACCCAGTAATGTACCACAGGGACGGTCAAGTCTCTCGAGACAAAACATCTCAGCTGGCAGTCCCCGACAATGGCTGCAACAGCTCAACACGACCGCACACGCGCACCGGTCCAGCGCTTATCTCAATCTTGACTCGAAACGAAAACGTCCACGAAAACAAATCTCCCCGAATCGTGTCTGCTGGCGCGCCTGGGACTTGCGCGCACATGCATGCTGCCACACACGCGCGAACAAACCTCTCAACGGCGCAAAGCCGGGTCGCAACCGGCCCCGGTGCCGGGCATCCCCGCCCCATTCCCAGCGCCGCAAGACACGTGTCTCTCCCCCAGCATCATCTGCATCTCCCCACAGCACAGCACAGCACAGCCGCGCGCAACCCTTCGATGCTGCGCGGTCGTGTGCGCCGCCGGCCGGCAGGCAGGGCGGCCCCTTCGGCCGGCATGCGGAATGTGCTCCGCGCTGATGCATGTTCCACACACAGTCAGCCGGAACGCATGTCCACCCATTCTCCCCCGCGCATCCCCACCCCCGTACCGCCATGCTCGCGGCGGCTCCTGCATGCATTGCGCCTCTCCATGCATGAGGCCTCACATCGCATCTCCAGCAGTCTGGCGTTCACCAATCGCAAGCGCCCCAGCCCTGCCTCCATTGCATCCATCCCATTTTGTTAAGAATATGTACCGCCACACCCACTGCATCATCACGCTGCGCACTGCCCTGCACACGTAGCAGGTTGGCCCCCCTGCCCAGCACGCAGCACGCCAGGCTCATGCATCGCTGGACGTCCAGCCGTACTGCCGAACCCCCGCTGCCGCTGCAGCTGCCGGCTCAATGCAAGCCGGAGCCAGCGTCCGCCCTCGCGTGCCTGCGCAGATGCCCGGCCCAGCTCAGAGACGCGGGCCGCTGCAGCCGCCCAACCACGGACCCGGCAACGCTGCCGCCCCCACCACCCCCCCCGCTCACCGGCCCCCCGGTGGACGTCGGCGGCTGCGGCGGCTTTGCCGCGCGCGGCGCAAACACCGCGATCCGGTGCAGCACCGCCGCCAGCGCCTGCACCGCGACGTGGCCGCCAGAGTCGGCCGCCGCATGCATGCACGCCTGCTGAAACACGCTGCGCATGGTGCCCACCTCGCGCGGGTACGCCGCGAGCAGCACGTCCGTCGCGTCTGTCATCTCCTTGAGCATCTGCCGGTGGCTCCACGCGCCGTCACACGCGCCGTCGCAGCTGCCTCCGGCGGTCGCGCACGCGGCCGCCAGCGCGCTCACCCGCAGCCACCGCGGCGCGCCCTCCTGCCAGCAGATCTTGAGCAGCGCGCGGGTGTAGGGTTTGCCGCGGCCGCAGCGCGCGAGCTCTCGCCCGGCAAAGATCGCGGCATCAACGCAGCCGGCCTCGTTGCCGCAGCTCTCCGGCTCCGCGTGTGCCGCGGCGGCGGCTGCGGCGGCGGGGGAGGAGGGGGGCGGAGGCCGCATAGCGGCGGTGGCGCCGACGCCGTAGGACTTGATTATCTCGAGAGCTCGGTCTGCCATCTCAGGCTCTGGCACGTGCGGCACTGATCGCGCGAGCAGCCATGCAACCTGGACAGCAGCCGTGCTGTTGGTGACTCATTCAGCAGTCCGCACTGGTGTGCAAGCGCTGATCAGTGTGGCTCACTGCCGCAGCAACGGCAATGCCTTCACAGGAGCTACGAGGCTAATACCCACCTGGGTTGGTACTAGGTATGTGAATTCCCGTGGCCCGCCCTCGACACACAAGCAGCACACACCGGCGATCTCCGTGTGACACACTGCCGATGGCACAACAAGATCACCCCCTGGGAGTTGCACCCACTCTCGGGCCGTCCCTCTCACTGCCTGTGCTGCCCCTGCCTATGCTTCCCGACTTCCGTCTCAAAGCACGCACTGCCGTTGGCAGCACGCATTGCCGTTGGCAGCACAGAGCAGGGGCATGCTGTGCACGCTGTGTGCCCCACCCTTACGAATAAAGTAATTATTTGATGGACCGCCATATCAAACAGTTGCTCCGGGAGAGGTACATCAACGTCTGCATGTATTTGGGCACACGCAACCATAAAATCAGGGGTGAGGGGTATAGCGGGGATACGACATGCATGGCGGGGGTGCACCTCCTTCGGGCTGAGGGCCATGATCAGGGGGCCAAGGTAGTAGACGACGACGGCGGCGAGGTTCTGAGCGAGGCAGTAGTCGAGAGCGCCGAAGAGCTCGCATGCTTGCCGCAGCGTGACGCGGGGCGGCGCGCGGCCCTCCATGAGCCGCAGCAGCACGTCCAGCGTGTCCGCCGACACGGCATCGAGGCGCATCTTGTTGCCCCAGTCGCTGACGCGGAAGCACGCGCGCGCGGCGGTGGCGGAGCGGGCGGCCCGGCGG
Organism: Ulva compressa; assembly: GCA_024500015.1. Lineage (NCBI taxonomy): Eukaryota > Viridiplantae > Chlorophyta > Ulvophyceae > Ulvales > Ulvaceae > Ulva > Ulva compressa. The sequence continues at coordinate 644,769 of JALKAD010000034.1, read as the reverse complement.
CGGCTGCTGGGGGCTCGGGAACTGCTGGGGTTGGCGTGGGAGGCGGCGCGGGGGGGCGCAGCCTCGAGCTGGGAGAAGATGGACCGGAAGAAGCGGGAACCTGTGAAGGAGGCGAGGCGGAGGGTGCTGATAGGGCCAGACGTGCCGTCAAAGACGACGTAAGATGGCAAAAGGACGTCACTTTCCGTGCTCGCCTCGAAGATCTGTAGGCGGTGGACAGGCATTCGAGGCAGGTGCTGGCGGGTGGCTACATGGTTGCTTGCATTGTGCAAGGACATTCTGCGCGCGAGTGGGTTGGACCAGGATGTGTGAGGCTGGACCAGTTGGAGATGGCACCTGCTGGGATGGCTGCCTGTCGCATGGGTACCAAGATGGTGTGGCAGTTGTGTGGTGGACTTGCATGCAGGGGTTCTTGCATGCAGGGGTTCTTGCATAAAGGGGTTCTTGCATGCAGGGCTTCTTGCATTCAGGGGTTCTGTCCCAGAACTTCTGTGCAGCAGTGGGCTTTGCCTGGGTTCCAACGATGACACACAGACTGTGCTACAGTGCATGGCATGAGTCTATCGAAGATTCGAGCACAGATTGAGAAACGTTGCAGGCGCAGGCTCGATAATGTGGCAGAGCAGGTAGGCAGGCAGTGAGTCTGTGGTACTGAGAACAGATTGATCAGCAAAGCAAAGAAAGCAAAGAAAGCCAGCCGTGACTGAACATGCGCACGCATTCCGTCCGGAGAAGTTTGGTCATAAAGAAAGCGGAAGCTGTCATGTCGGCATCGTGTTCAAACGCGTGTCTTGGGTGCATTGGCAACGCACCGCTCTAGCCGCTGAAGGCTCATTCAACAGAAAGTAGTCGTTGGTCCACTTGTTCGTGCACACTGCCTCGACAGGAAACGATTCGTCGAGGCGTAGGCCGTGCAAACCGGCGACATCGTCCTCCACAGCATTCGCTCGGTCGAGCGAAGCAGGTGACCGCAACTCGTCGCTAGACGAGTCCGTCTCAGCTTCCGAGGACGCGACCTCATACCCAACGTGCCCAGATTCCCGCATCATCGGTTTTGTGGCTCTCGAAGGCCCACCGTGAAATGTACCGTCTTGTGTTGAAGGGGCTTCAATCTGTGCGAGCTCGTCCAGCGACGCTATGATGGCAGGCCGCAGTGATGCGGCAAGAGCAGGCCTGCTGTATGCTGGAGTGCACTGCAGCTGAAGCAGGTGCTGCGCCAAGGCTGCTGTCTTCTTATTGACTTCAGAGTCGAATTGCCCCTGCGGCGACGTTTGGCTCCCGCTGCTGTCCGACAGAAGATGTAGCAACAATGCGGAAGCCCAATTTTCACAGGCCTGCGTGATCCACTCGCACTGAATGTCAACAAAGGCATGCATATATGGTCACTGGCTGCTGACACGTACTCGGCGCGCCATGGTGGTGACGTGAAACACCAGATGGTGATGGCGAATGCAGCCAACAACCCATAATCTGCTCAAATCATGTATGGGCTGCACTGAGGCAAGCAATGTCCATGCAATGCAGCTATCGAACATACCTTTGCCATCCGAGCTTGTAAGTGGCTTGGAAATGACGTACTTAACACCCACGTCGATTAATATTGCGATGCCAGCCAGCTTCACCTGAAGAGTACCCGGACGTTGTGTTAACGAGGCGAAACAATTGTTATCAATGCTTAAGTAGCTCTTCTGATCGCCAATCCACACAGTCACCGATCGTTCTGTTCATCGCAGGGCACTCTTACGCGTTTCATTCCCAGACTGGCTGTTGCTTCCATGCAACCTGAATTGAAGAGGTGAACGACACAATCCAGTACCATGCGTTTATGTCGCGGTTATGTCGTGGTGACGGGGATCGCCATGCAGTTGTCCAGCTTTCGAGCTTGGTGGTGAGACCTCGCGGTATGCCGCAATTGTGTCTTGCGGTGCACCACAGCGTCACGTGAATTATGACCGGGAAGGGTGTGAGTGTCACCAATTCAAGCGGCTGGTTTGACACCAGCCTGTAAACTGTCAGCCGTACGGCTGTCCTGCTGTTTTTGGTCACTTGGTCTGTGCTCGTAACCTGTTGGGAACGCGGCATTACCCGAACACCCTCCAGTCCTCGACGCGAGCGGGGCTGACTCAAGCCGCATGCGCTGGAGCTCAATTCAAGACATTGCTAATGCCCACTGTCTCGGCAGGTAAAGCGTCGCAGGCCCTAGCAGTGGGTTTTCACGTTTGACCGCAAACTTGGGCCGCGCCATTGTCAACGTGTTTCACACGACGATATCATTTGTCAGCCTTTGATCTGTTACGATCGCGCTCGGCATTAAGACGACATGGAATGGTAACATGTGTGCGCCTGACAGGGGTATCCGGGCCGATGTTGTCCCAGCGCATCCCTGCCGGTTTGCGTCCTCCGCATTTGTGTCTTGCGCCAACACTAATTTCGATTACACAACCGTTCCGAGAGCGACCCAATTACGACATGCCAATGGCGAATGTCCATTTGACAACTTTCATCTTTCACAATATAAGACAAAGGTTACGCACGGCAGACCGGCGTGAGAAGGCGAAACGTCGGCATCAGCCAAGACGTGCGCGAACGGGCTGTCCACGGCTCTGAGCTCTCAACACGCTAACACCAGTGTGTCTCAACTCACGTGAGTTGAAGGGGCTTTGTGCTTCGGCGGCACTTGTTTGCCACAGTGTAGAGCGCGGCCTGAACAGCCAGCCTTGGAGCAACCGCCATACCTGTATCACTATGACGTGTTGGTCGCCATCAAAGAAGGAGTCACCGCGAATCTGTGGGTGGTTGAGCTTCAAGGCGCTGCCAGCGTTGCAGGTCATGCACTGTATGTTCTTTCTGGCAGACGGCTAGTGTTGGACCCATGTGTGGGAGACCACAGTCAACTCGTGGCTCAGCAGGAACAGCAAATCTGCTTGCAGCTGCACATGGGATCTGTTTGTGCGCCACAAAGCGACCTGCACGAGGCCCAGCATTTGACAATTGTTTGTCAGTGGCACTAGCCAGAGGGCCCCCCTACACCTGCCCACTCCAAAATCTCCGTGTAACACCTGCCCACTCCAAAATCGTTTGCATGCCTCTCTGTGTTACACCGTGATAGAGCAAGAGGGATGTAAGCACAGATCAAAACAAACAACCACAAGCAGCACGGACACTCAACACATTGGCATGGGCATGAACAACACGCACAAGGAACATGGGCATGAACAGCAGCACAAGGAACACAGCAAACACAAGCGGCAGATCGTTCTACTAACATTTCGGCGCGTCATCACGTCACCCACATGCACCTTGCACCTTGAAGAGTACACAAGCGGCAGCCCGAACACACAACACGCCGACCCAGCACAGCATGGCGCAGTCCCTCTCGTTTTGCACTCACATATGCCCCTTGCCAGTTGCTCTTTGCTTCTGGGTTGTATACGGTGTATCGCTGTGTCACTGTGTTGCTCTGTTGCTCTGCCCTTGCCCTGCCCCACGCAACACCTGGCCAGTGCCTGGCCAGTGCAGGGCCACTACACGAAGGCAGTCAAGGTTGCTGGCTCTCATTGTGAAGTTACCCTCAGCCAATGTAATGTTCAGCATGCACTGGGGGGTGTTGTACCCGCAACATACATACTTCCTGGACAAACTTCCTGGACAACCACTGTCATTCTGTCATTTTGCACGTGCCACACGTGCCACACACGCCCCCTGCCCTGCACCCTGCCCTGCCTATCCCTCCTTGAATTTCTGAGCCACATCTCCCAGGCGAGCCACACTTTTCGCAAAAACTGTTAGCACAGCTCGTCACCATTGACAGAATTTGTGTCATTGCAGCCCTGTACTGGTGTCCCAGCCGTATGCCAAGCTTGCCTTCCCGGTGCAACTTGTTGCGTTCAACGAAGTTCCTGTAGAGCAGCAAAGCTGTGGTAAGAAATCGGGAAGGGGTGAATCGAGAAATTAAACACAGTAGGATGGCTTCGGATGGCTTCGGAAGCACCTCCAAGGTGTGCCTCCCCCCCCCACCCCCCCCCCCCCCCCCCCCCCCCCCCCCCAGTCAGTTTGCAAGGCTGCACATGCAACTGAAAGATGAAACAATGACGCTGTCTCGTGTGGATAGCCGGCTTCACGTCTAAAATTCTGTTTGTGAATAGACATCTGCTGTTTTTTCCTAACACAACGTGCAGCCTGACATTGCAGTGCACTGTAACGTTTCTGTAACATTCCAGATTGGCCTTGGTGGCCTGGCAAGGCCTTGTCGCCACTGCTGCAGCGGCATATGCATCTGCATAGTTCGACCACTGCGCATGCGGCCGCAGAGAATGGAGGCATCGTTGGCATGATCTGCCATACGAAGCCGTGCACACTCATTTGGAAACAGGCCACATGATCTTGCGTACGCGCATGTGCGGCCGGCCATGGCAAGATCGTGCAAGAGCACTTGGCCAGAACGTGAGCAGCTGGTGTCGTTTGCAAACTTCGCTTCAGGAAGATGTTACACCTACTCGAGCTCCAGTGCAAACATTCACCCCGGAATGATGTCATTTAAGGCGTGATTGTGGTCTGTATAGCGTCCATGGTCGACTTTGGTGAGTACTCTTGTTGACGTGCAGCACTTCGGAACGGCGACATGTACAGCGCGGCAGGCCAGCCGCTCCGGAGATCTTCATCTCACGACGCTGGCTGTATTTTTGTGCCTATCGCTTTCTAACGTGTTATGTTTGGCCATGGTCTGGCCATTCTGTGTTGGAGGGCAGTCGGCAGTCGCACAGCCGTTCGCACATTAAGCTACGAGTAGATGCCGCTAAACATGCAAACGCCAATGATGCAGTGGCAAGCACAACCACTGAAGCGTTATCAGAGCTCCTGTAACGTTTTGTTGAGCCGGTCGCTTTCCAGACGTAATCAGGGCCGAACGACACATGCCCCGCTTGTCGCGCACAGCCGAGCTCCAGAACGCCAGGGCGGCCCACCAAGGGCCACACTCAGCCACAGCGACGTCATGGATCGTAACGACTCAATGATGGACGCTGCAACGTCCATGAGCCACCCAGCTGCCAAGCTGCTCGTGATGGAGACACGAGATCGCCTGGCCGCTGCAATCAAGGCAGAGAATGTGCGCTGTTGCGGCAGATTACTCGACCTCCCTTCTAGCCTCTACTCGGTAGTCTTGACTGATGATGTGAGCCTGGGTTGCTCATTGTTCCATCAATGCACGCCAGGATGGTTCTGTTCATTACAACGTTCTTCAGCAGTCGCCTTGCATCGCTCAACCCAGTGCTGAAACGGATGACGCCGCGATCTCTGTGGTGGTTATCTGTTTGGTGCTGCAGGCAGAGAGTGAGCGGGCTGTGAAGGACCTGTATCTGACCAACAGCCAGAAGGCACTGGCGAAGGATGGACTGATGCTGCTTGACCTGACTGTTGAGCAGACCGGTTCGTTCTACAACGACGTGCTGCTGGAGCTGACTCCCACGTCCGGGAAGCTCAGAGCAAACAAGTGCGAACTGCCCAATGGCCTGCTCAGCTGCAACAACCCTTGCATTGTGCCAGAGAGAGCGTTGTGCCAGCCTGAGAGAGACGCTAGCCGCGGCGTTTGTTTGACCACGCACAATGGGCCGCAGCAGCCAGTAGCGCACGTGGCATCCACACGCACAACTGTGGCTACTGGTTTGTATTCAAACGTAGTTAGGCAAATGCAGCGTTTCTGTACAGTGCTTGACCCCAGTCTTCCACCACCCAGCCGATGCCGGCCACTCAGTTGGCAAGCCTCGAGGCGCATCCGGATGCATCCACGCATCAGTATCAGCCCATGCATGCAACGGCAAGACACACACAGCATGCCAGGCCGGACAGTTCCGCTGCCTGGTCACAACGACATGCAGCCCAGACATTGTGGCCACTGCTGGGAAAAGGCAAATGCAACATGCATGGGCTGCATGCATGCAGCAGGTTGTGTCAGGGCCACGGCATGTGTGCTTGTGCAAGCCGACGCGAAACATGCACGTCCACAGCATGATCAGCCAGCTGACATGGCCATATCAATGCACTATGGCAATAGCCGTGCACTATATCCATACCCATGCACTATGGCCGTACCCATGGATTGTCACCTGGTGAGCCGGCTCGCCACCTCTCCAAACAGCACGGCCAAACAGCACGGCCAAACAGCTCGGCCAAAAAAGACCCGTGCATGCCGGTGTCCAGGTTCTCTCAGGGCAAACCCGCCCTGCTCACAATGACCGCGGACCTCGGGTCGCGCTCCGGCCCGGTGCCGGTCGACTGCACCGTGATCGACGGCGGCCGCCGCAGCGTGCGAGTCGCCGTCGCACCTGACGCCGCCGATGCCGTGCTGCGGCAGTTGAAGGGCCTGCGCAGCAGCGGCGGCGTGGCGACCGCACGATTGGACCTCGCAGCACGCGACCCGACCGCGCACCGACAGCTGGAAGCGCTCAAGGCGCTCGGCAACACGTGCGATGAGGCGAACGAGTATGAGGTGTGCTGTGGCCTGCTGGCGTGCTGTGCGGCATGCTGTGGTCACAGGCTGGAAGGCCCATTGTGAACAGTGCTGTCCTGTGGTGAAAGGGCTGTATCGCTTCTGTGGAAGCTTCCCCAACGGCACTGTCATTACGCGCCACAGTGATGCGGCATGACCGGCGTTCATCGTAATAAAGTAATCCATTCAGCATTCATGCAGCAAGCTGTCTCCAACATGGTCCGTGTGATCCTGTCTTGATAGGGTGCCACTCATCCGGGAGCCACGTGGGGCGCTCATTACTTATTTCAAACAAGTTATTTGCTAGTGCAGGACGACAGGGGCGTGGCCACGCGTGGGCGCTGCATCACAGCACGGCAGGCACAGCATGTTTCAGCCTCTCGTCATGCATGACCAGCCTGTGCATGCTGTGCAGATCCGCGCCCGCATGCTGGTGCTGGGCCACGCTGCGTCCACGTCGCTGGCACAGCACCCAGCACGATGGGCTCAAGACGCGGGCTGGCGCGGTGCCGCCAAGGACGCCCTCATGGTGCGCTCTCCGCCCATGCTCGCCCTGCCAGGGCTCTCGTTTTGTCCTGGAAAGCACACTTACTTATGGCACCGCCACCAGCACTCGCCAATATACTGGCCCCTCATCCTGGCCCCCATGCTGGCCTGCTCTCCCGATGCCGCGCTCCCAACGCCACGTGGACTGAGTCACGACAGCGCCACACAAAATGTTAGGATTGCAGTACTATACCACTAGACTGCAATCGCACAGCACGTCGCGATCGTCTCGTGGTATAGTACTGCAATCCTCACACGGAATTTCACCGTTGATAGCGTGTTGTAATGCATGGCTGTTGTGCTGATTGCCGCCGCGGCCACACAAGCTCAAGCATGCATGCGCGGCACGCGGCCGTTGAAGCTGCGCCCGGCTGCAGGCGCTGTACCGGCGGGGCCGGCTGAACAAATCGCAAAGCGCGGCGATTGCGGCGTCTATCACTCGCACCTTCTCGCTCTGGCAGGGGCCCCCCGGCACCGGCAAGACCGCCACCCTAGTGGGCCTCATGCAGGTGCGCCTCAACCCCCCCCCCCCCCCCGCCCCTCGTTGACGTACCTACCAGCTTTGCTGGCTCTGTGTCTTGTTACACGGGAGAGCATCAACGTGTTTCAATGTGGACTGCCATGCCGATTGCTGTGCAGCAGAGCTCAGCTTTGCATCGACTACGCACTTGCATCGGCTGTGGCTGTGCATCATCTGTGGCTGTGCATCAACTGCGGCATCGCAGTGGCGGTGGCGGTGCAGGTGCTGGTGGCGGCGAGTGAGAGCTCCCCTCAGGCCAAGGCGCAGCTCGGCCAGCTGCTCGTCAGCGGCGGCACCAATGCATGTGCGGACAACCTCGCCGCTGGCGCCGCAGCCGCCGGCCTCGCCGTGGCACGCGTCGGCAACCCTGCTCGGGTGCGCAGCACATCCTATATGAATACGTTTCTGCCTTGTGGGCTTGTGGGAAGGGCAGGGACGATGCTTGTGTGAGGCTCACCGTATGCATGCTGTGCCACTTGCCGTTTGCTTGGCTCGTGCTGCTGGCAAGTGAGGAAAGTCGCAGTTTCTGCCTTACACGTGTGGATTGGCGGACAAGCGTAGGCGAGTGCGAGTCAGTGTATTGCGGCGTGCTGTGCAGGTGGATCCGTCTGTG
>JALKAD010000034.1:600272-611298 GCA_024500015.1 Ulva compressa | reverse complement strand
ACGCGATGGTGGCTAAAGGGGAGTTTATCGCGTCGCATACGACGCTCTTCCGGCATGAACACGTCCGCTGCCGCATTGGTGCGCAATCTCCTCTGGGCAATGGTATGCACAGCTCTGCATCTGGGGCATGCTGTGTGCATGTGCCATGCTCAGTTCCCTGATGGTCACGGTCACATGCATGAAACCTACAGTTTTAAGCTGTTGTCAGCTGTTGGCCCTTTCACTCTGGTTCAATTGAAACTGTGAGCTGTCATGATCACACCACAACAGCTTCTAATCATACATACATGCAGGCTACAGGAAGGAGGAGCTGCAGGAGATTATGGGCGCCGGCAAGATCCCGTTGCTCGATGTTGAGACGATCGAGATCATGCAGCAGTTCCGCAAGGCCGGAACCGACTGCCTGTGCGCTTTCCTGCGGCCGGTCTCACTGGAAGCATACACGGCCCGCGTCCACACCTGGCTCTCGGAGACAGACCTGGCAATCTCGAGGTACATGGTGGACGCGCGGGCGCAGGCGCAGGACATCACACAGGCGGGCATCTACGACTTTGCGCTGGAGAACCGCAAGCTCAATGAGGCAGTGGAGGGCGCGCTTGGATGGGCGAAGAGCCTGCGGCCAGACTTGTTCAAGGACGTTAGCACTGGTGGGCTGCTCTATCACCTGCAAGTTGGCTGTGCTCTGCTGTGTCAACAAGTGTATGTGCTTACACCCGTAGCTTGGACTGGTACGTGTTTGTGGCCAACAGAGAGTTGTCCGTGCCACCAAGAACCAACAACTGCATGTGCTGGCACCTTCACTAAGGGCTAGTGGAAGTTGGTGCCCAATAGAGAGTCGTGCGCGCAAGCAACACATACGCACCTCGGCAGACAATGTAGTTCTGTTGAGCGAAACACCGTAACGGCAAATCTGTCAGCGGACGGGCAATGCATCCATGTGTGCCTGGTTCCTGCATCATCACAGCGCTAGCCGCATCATTTGGTGGCTTTGGTGGTGGAGCAGCAGCAACACAGATGCTCGTGTGTGACTGAGGCTACCTTGCCGGCCGAGCAGCACGAACCAAGCATTCCAGGTTGCTAGACCACGGCTCAAGCTGACGGCTCAAGCTGAGGTCCATGTCCATGCTGAGGCCTTGCATGATGACCTCCTTGGCTTGCTGCCATATATGCTGCACAACCTCTTGCTTGGCCAGCCTTCCCACACCCATCACACGCACGACAGTTCCGTACAAGCGGGGCATGCTGGCATGGTCAACGGCCATCGCTGATGCAGGCGAGGACGATCCCTTTGCAAAAGAGCCCTGGCGGGCGTGCAGAGCAGTGTGCCTCGCAGGCCATCCATCCCTGTCAATCACCCCGGCGCTGCTGCAGCGGCTGATTGAATGCATGCCAGCCGAGTTTGCGCCGCTGCCAGAGTCGACGACTCGCAAAGCGGGCAAAGAGGAGGTGGAGGGCGTGCATGGCTTCTTCGGGTGCAAGGCGGCGGACCTCGAGCAGGCGCGCAGCGCCGGCGGGGTGCTCACGTGGCGCCAGGAGGGCGCCGACGTGTATGCGCGCACCCTGGCCGCGGCAGCCGCGCTGTACGAGGCCGCCGGGAAGATTGCAGTGGTGCCTGTGAGCGACACAGAGGGCGTTACGCGTGCGGAGGCGGGCGTGCCGCGGGAGATGTTCCTTGTGCATGTGCGGTCCCTTTTGACTTGTCTCAAGTACAGTGCTAGCCAGGTCCTCCCCAAAACCAGGAGGGTTTGGGAGGGCGGCCGACTGCATGCATGCAGTGGTGCGCTGCCAAGGTGGTGCGCAGAGGGCCTCACGGTCAACTAACGCCTCAGAACTACTTTGCGCCAGGCAAGGAGCACCCAACTGCGTGTGTGCTGTATGCCTGGATCTTGTCTGGACATAAAACTCGCAAACAGGACAGATCCCTGTTCTGTGTACTTCCAGTACTATTCTTGTACTCTATAGATTATGCACACACCAAAAAGCCGCAATTTACATCACAATCAGTGCGAGCTAAGTTTTATCCCACAAAACATGTCCTGTTTGTGATCAGAGTCGGAGCATCGACTCTTGCGAGTCCATGTCCTGCTGCAGGGCCTACACGCAAGCGCGAGCAGATCATTTGAGCTAAGCTGAAATCTGTGTGCAGATCACACCCAGCGAACCGGTACGGGGCGCACGCGCTACAGGCGCCTACCCTGAAAGCCCCGAGGACGGCGCGGCTGCCGCCGCTGCCGCTGCCGAAGCCACCGACAACCTCCGCATCTCGCGCGTGCCGACTGTCATCGACGACCACCCCGTGCTGGCCACGCTGGCGCTGCGAGAGGTGCTCGGTGGCCACCTGCGCCACCACATGGAGCCCGGCAGCCCGCCGCTCGTCATCGCCGGGCCGTTCGGCACCGGCAAGCGGCTGCTGCTGCAGCGCATGCTCACGCTGTACCCTGACGGCTTCCAGCTGGTGCCGGTGTACACGACTGCAGTGGTGGACGGCGGCGGGGGGCCCCTGCGGCATGTCGACGCGGCATTCCTGGCTGACCTGGAGGCGCAAGGGCTGACCGCTTTCCGCATGGATGCCGTCGGACACCCGTACGTCGTGTCGCGCGCTGACATCTGCGAGTGCGTCCCGCACGTCTGCACAGCGCAGTGCTTTGCTGCTGTTATGGTAAAATTATAACAATTTTCAAGTTCTCGTGGCCGCTTGTCACCGTTTGCGTCTTTGACTCGCAGTGTGCAGCATTACTGCGTGCTGTTTGCTGACGGAGTGCTGCCCCTCTAGGTGCTTGAGCGGGGATTGCCCGCGAGGGCTGACACGCGCCTTGATGCTCTGGTGCCCCGTGCGGGACCCTATTGCATGAAACAGTGATCGACTGCTGGGCTGCCTTCGCAGTGTCTCGAGCTGCAAGACAGTATATCGCCTGCACGGGATCCCCCGGCGGATAGCAACAACAGATGCTTTGTTAAACGCTGTGTGCATGCATTGCAACCACCTATGTGCATGTGCAGCATCGCAGCGCGCGGCAAAGCATGTCTCATAGACGCGGAGAGCATTGAAGTCGTGCGCGACATGCATGCGCGCGGCGTCCACGCCTGCTTCGTCCACCTCCGGCCACCCTCCGATGCCGTCCTGCGCAGCCTTGTGCACAGTCAGCTCGGAGTGGAGCCCCCCCTCGGCTACGATGGCCCCCAAGCGGAGGCCCTCTTCTATGAGCACGTGCAGAGCGAGCTCGCAGCCGCTGATGCGCTTGCGGCTGAGGGGCTGTGGGACGCCGATATCACGCTGCCGGAGGACCCTGACGCAGCATACTACAGCCTGATGGAGGCAGTCGCTGACCGCTTCCGCTCGGTCGTGCCCCCGAACCACGTCTGGGGTTTCGGGCGGCAGCTGTGGGACCCGGCGGCGCGCGTCCACGGCCGACGGCCGCTGTGCGTGCTGCTGCTGGGGCCGGCAGCGGTGGGGAAGACGAGCGTGGCGGCGCGCATCGCGGAGCGTTTTGGGCTGCTGCATATCAACGCCGGAAACCTGCTGTTTGACGAGGTGCCTCCCCTGAGTGACGTGAGTGCTGACATCGGAGGGGTGCAGCAGGCCGGTCGCAGCTGCATTTGGTTACTGGCCAGTAACGTACTGTGCTGTTGCGCCAGTAACCACGGGCCGTACGTGCTGGCCTGCAATCGTTACTAACTTGCAAGCAGGCCCCTGTATGAATCCGAGACTTTCAATGGATTTCTTTGCTTCGTTAGCAATATGTGAACTAGACGTGATAGAAGTTTTCAGAGATTACCGTTCAGGCGCTATCACAGTAGAAGGCACACCGGTGTGCATGTGGTTTGCATGTGCAGGCCCGCAAAGGCACAGCGCTTGGCAAGCTGGCCAAGAAGTACCTGCACGCAAGCGCCCTTGTGCCGGACGCCATATTCAACGAGCTGGTGTCAGCTCGCCTCGGGCAGCCGGACGTGCTGCAGCTGGGCTATGTCCTGGATGGCTATCCACATACCAAGGCACAGGTTGACTTCCTCACAGGGAAAGACTTGATGCCTGACAAGGTGCTCATCCACCCGCTGCTGTCACATATTGCAATGGTGTACCGGGCCCTCTGTTCTTGGACCACGCTACGACTGGATTGATCTGTGCCACACAGCTGAGAGAGGGTCCAGTGTGTTGCCAGCAACGTTTTGACAATCTCAGGGCTTTCAACAATCATCCGCGAACCAGCAGGTGATCATGCGTAGCACGTTGTGTAGCGACGGACGTGTGCGAGAAACTGTCGAGAACGGCTGCGATGCGAGCCTGGCATTCACTCATGTTGGCCATGCAAGTGGTGCTCCGCCTCGTGCAGGTGCTGTTCATGACAGCAACACGCGCCGAGCTGCTGGAGCGAGTGAAGTGGCGCCGCGTGGACTACGACCAAGGCCACGAGCCCTTCCACATGCCCCCCGCGCCCGAGGCCCCCGCCAAGGGGGCCAAAGGCGCACCCCCGCCGGCGGCGGCAGTGCACGAAGCGCCGATCTTGCCGCTGACGGCAGAGGGCGCTGTGGACGAGGCGCGCGCAGCACGGCTGCAACCGCGGCACGATGACTCACAGGAGAATGTGCTGCACCGGCTGGAACTGTGGGACCTATACTGTGAAGAGGTGCTGCCCTTTGTTGCGCGCGTTTGTTTTGCACGGCACAGTATACGGTATGCATGACCAGTGGGCTGTGGGTGGCATGCGAAGTGCTGTGCTTCCCGGCATGTCACTATCGTCAGTCATTCGAATGGGCCCACTACTGGCGGATTCTGGCAGCGCAGCTGCGTGTCTGCGGCTGTGCTATCTAGACTCCGAGTGAACGATGGTCAGTTCCTGCCGAAACCTTGCTGAATACTAATGGCTCTGACTCATGAGCACACGCATCTCAGCTCCACATGCGCGGCTTTCACGGCGCAGTGCCCGGGCTCGCAGTGACAGCTGGCATTGGTCACAAGCGCCTGCTTGGCGGCATGCCAGTGGCAGATGGTTGACTCTGTGCATGGACCTGCAGCTGAGGGTACTGTACAGTGACGTGTCCTGCACCCTACCCGGCACCGCCCCCGTCTCTGACACCGTCGACGCGGCCGCCGCGTTCATCTCCACGGAGCACCGCCACGCGAGCGTAACCCCGGTGCCGTCCCGCACCCTCGAGGACCTCACCTATGCCGTCGTCGGCACTCTGAAGCTGCGGCGGCAGCCGCTCGTCTGCGTGCGGCAGGGCGACGGGGAGACCTTCTGGGTCCCCCTCTGTGACCTCGCCGGCAACGCGCTCTGCATGAACCTCCACACCTCCCCGGCTGCCTTTGCGCACAGCGCGGCGGTCACGCACCTCCTCCCCGCGCGGCCCCCGCCGCGGCCGTTCCTCGTCGTTGACACGCCCGAGCCCGCGGAGCTGCTCGTGGGGTATGCTGTGGGGCCGGTACACGGCGTGTGGCGGGAGGCGGCACCACCGCCGCGGCTGCTCGCAGTGAGTGGCGCTGCAGGGGTCGGCAAGAGCGCACTCGTGCGCGAGCTGCGTGCTTCGGTGGGGCCGCGGCTGGTGTTCCCGCCCGTGACAGCAACGGCGCCGCGGCCGTGGGCGACAGCGCACGCGCCCGAGTTTGTTGTGCCCGATGCCGCCTTTGACAGCCTCGTGAGCCGCGAACTGCTGGTCTATCATGCGGAGTTGCCGTGGGGGGAGGGGGTCGTGCGGTGGGGGGTCCTCAAGGCGGACATGGTGGAGGCGGCCAAGAATGCGCGTGCTGTGTATGCTGTGGTAGAGGAGCACCCCGTGGGCGCGGCGGCCGTGAGGGCCGCAGTGCCGGACGCGCTGATCATGCATGTGGACGTGCCGGATGTGGACACGCTCGACCAGCGGCTGCGGATGTCGGAGAAGCAGTACGAAGAGCAGCAGGTGTGCTCCGTGCTGTGCTGCATATGGTGCAACCGTTTGATCAACCGAGGTCCAGTTTGACTTTTCCTGCATGCGTGACGGTCGTGAGCGATTGCGCGTGAAAACAGTAACCTGCTGGCAGTTTCTGCCTGCAACGTCAAGCAACCATGTACGTTTCGCGTGCATGCCTCTGGCTGGGGTACTGCCGCGTGTGTATCACGGCTGGTTCTGATCGGGATTGGGGATTTCTGTGTTCAGGTCACAGATTTCCTGGCCGAGCTTGCGACTCATCGGCCGCTCATCGCCGCCGCCGCACCGGACGTGCACGTGCCAAACGCATGCATGCGGCTAGCCCACGCCGCCGCTCGCGCGTTCCTGTCCGCCTCGTGGCCCCTCCGGCCCCATGCCGCCGCCTGCCAGGCCAACGTCGAGGCATACACCTGGGCCGGCCGGGGCCCTCCGGCCACCCTGCGGCGGCTACAGCACACATGCGCGACCGCGTCCACCCTGCGCCTGCCCCGCGGCCGCCACGTGCTGCGTGCTGTGGCTGACCCTCACACCACGCACGCGCTCACCGTGTGGAGTAACCGTGCGTTTGAGTTTGCCGACAAGCCCGAGCTCGCGAGCGCGTCCACGGACAGTGAGCTATTTTTCCAAGAGGCTGTTGACGAAATTACCCCCGCAGCGAAGGGCACGTGGCGCGTGCTGTGCCGGCACACGTTCAAGTTGGCGAAGCCCGCGCGCGTCGCTGTTTGGTTCCGTGCGGCACCTGTAGCCACGAATCGATCGCTACGGGTGCTGTTGGTGGACAACGACACACGAAGCGTGACGCCGCTAGTCCTTGGCACGCGGCCGGCAACGCCTCTGCCGGCGAATGAGCGGGGCTTCACGATCATGGTTCTCCAGGATGCGGCCGCCGGCGACGTCCCGGCGGGGTCATACATGCTGCGGCTGTCGTCAGATGCGGAGCTCCGGCAGTTTGCGCCTGTGCCGAGCGGGCGCGTGGAGCCGCATGAGGGGGCATACGCACCTAATCGCCGCGGCGAGGTGTGGCGGTTCGCGCTCGCGCCGCTGGCGCCGTGCCAGGTCGCCGTTCGGCTGCAGCTGCAGCCGCCAGGGCTCTGCGGCGTGCTGCGGCTGGAGGCGGACAAAGGCGGCGCGGGTGCGGGTGGCGGCAAGGGGGCTGCCGGGAAGAAAGGCGCTGTGGTGAGCCCGCCGGAGGAGGGTGGGGGGGTTGTGTTTGAGGCGAGCGTTGCAGGGGATGACGTGGTCCCGGTGATTGAAGTGCCACCGGGTCGGCACGTGCTGACACTGGCTCTGGATCAGGAGCGATCGGACCTCGACGTGCGGCCGACTGGGCATATAGCTGCATGCACAGAGGCGAGGCCGGACAGTGGCGCAAGTGAGGAAGCGGCCGGGGGCGCATGCTGGCGAGTCGTGCTTGCGCCGACGGCAGACGACAAGGCGTGCCCGATCGCGGCGGACACGAGCCGCGAGGCGGAGCAGCAGGCATGGCTGAAGGACTGGGTGGAGAGCCGGCCAGGGGGGCTGAAGGAGCGGCCGCGGCGCGGGCAGGAGGCCCTCGGGCGGTATGAACAGCTTCTTGGCCAAGCGGCTGGGGCGGAGGAGCCGGTGCTGGTGCGCTGCTGTGTGCTACGTGTGCTGCGCTGAACCTGCTATGCACGCTGCATCCTGTTTGCAGCTCCACCTGGTGACTGGGGGCAGGTGTGCTCATGTCAGTTGGCGAGTGCGTGATTGGTGCCTGGGGTCGCAGTGCAGCACAAGAGCACTTTTAGGGCATTTGTGACAACACAAACGTGCTCGTACGCTACACAGATGCACCTGCAGGGCTTCAAGGCATGCAGGCGCAGTGCTCTGGACGTTTGTCTGCAACCCCGTGTGTACTTGAGTGCGCATGTGAACTTCGTAACCGATGATTGGGATGTATGCAGGAGCGGACAGTGAACGGCCAGGCCCTGCGTGTGCCAGCGGCAGCGCCAGCGCGGCGGGCGCTCCAGGCAGAGGTGGCGGCGCTCGCTCCAGACGTGCTGCTGCGCGAACGGCAGGGGGAGGCGGAGGGCCAGCGGACGAGCGAGGCTGCTGTGGCTGAGGTGCGCTTGGAGTTTACGCGGGCGTCGCAGGCGTACCAGGAGGTAATCGATGAGGGTGGGCGCTTGGTGGCTTCCCACTTTAAGGATGCCGCACTCGCCTCAGCGGCTCTGAAGGCACAGCGTGACGCTCTCCAGGAGCAGGTGGTGGGGGCTGCGGCGCATGGTGGCCGAGTGGGCGTTGAGGGCTGACATGGCATGTCAACATTCTGGCTGACTTGGCACGTGTTTTGGAAGTGCAGATGCGACGGGTCTTGACTTTGGTGGGTTCTGGTCTGCGGGCAGCCGAGATGTGGGACGTTGGCGCTCATTACGGTGGGGCTGAAGCCAGATTATATGGACCATCAAACAAGCGTGTACCAATGGGCAGGCAGGAACCAATGCACTGGTGCCTCTATGAGACGACTCCAGGCTTCAACACCGGTGTCAATGTGCCTGTGCTGTTGGAGGAATTGCAATGTTTTGGGTTATCAGTTTACCAGTGACCGATTGGACAAGGTTGCAAGCAGGACATGCATGGATGAATCACCCGTATCAAGTTGTGGCTACAGCATGATGGCCTCAAAGCAGGCGATTTGCATATTGGACACATGAATTGTGCTGACTCCCAATTCTTATGCTTGTTTAGTAGATGAGATTTGAGCTCAACAAGCACAGTGGCACACAAGCACAGCTCAACAAGCACAGTGGCACACAATGAAGTTTCCACCACAGGCATCATTCATCCATTACAAAACTCAGCGTTGGACTGATGCTGGTGTGATAACACACGATGGCCTCCACGGACGCGACACTCAGCACAGCAGGCTTGCACAGCCTGACGTACTCCTTTGGACACTTACCCGAGATCTCCATGCATCCAACGATTAGGACACCAAGGGTGGCATCTGAATGACACGTGCCTGGTCGCAGTGTGCCACATTTGCTTAGACAGGCTGTTTGCCATAATGGCAACTGTCAGTGCGCAGATATGATTGACAGCATCCAGATAGCGCAAGAGGCCTCTGGATAGTTCAAACCATGATGTTTCAAGCCATGTTGTGGCTTACTACCGGGGCAATGCAATCAACCCTCTTCCATTGCATCGGTGCCTGGTGGAGCATCAGCCATCTCAGCGTCGGCATCCGCATCCTCGCCCTCTGGCATCTGCCCTGCTTTAAGTGCCTTCTCCAGCCGGTGCACTTCCTCCAGCGTGCTTGCATTAGCAATAGCGACCTGGATTGCCATCTTTTGTGCCTCTGTGACGCCCCCTGCATCAATCTGTGGCTCTGCAGCTGCCGCCGCACCATTGGTAGGTGCGGCAGCCGGTGCTGGTGCTTGCTTCTGCTGGACTTGAGCAGCTTGTTGAACTTGTTCGATCGTTTGGTTGAGGTACTGTTCTTTGGCAGCATCCCTCTCCTGCACAAACATACACAGCATGAGACAGCACACATGCCACAAAACACCTGGGCAATCTCATGCCGTGGTAGTCAGTGCGAATGACTGGAAGCTCATGACCTGATGGGCCATCATGCCTCGGGTCATACCAGTCTGCACCTACAACGACTGCAGGGCACATTTGCCCAGACGCTCAGGTAGGAGCACAACATGACGGCCTTCTCGTACCTTTTGTGAAACTTTCCTAAAATTCAAGACCTTTAACGACTTGAGCCGGAAGATCGCGTACAGCCTGCAGCACGAGAGGGTATCAGTGCTGTGTGCTACATGCAGCCCGCTGCCAAACAAGCATGCCTCGGCATGCCAGTAGTAGCGAGAGAGCATCATGGCATAGTTGATTCAGGCAGGGAAGGGTCGGCCACCGTGCCTGAAATCACGTTGTCGTGCGACTGGATTGTCCAAGAGGCTTAGATGCGTTAGCTTGGTACAAGTTGACAGAGCCGCAACATCCTGCACACGGTCCCTTGCCATGATGTGCCTGCTGAAACCTCTGTGAAACCACGAGGTCCCCATATGAAGGAACACAGGAACGTGTCCCCAGCAACACAGAACTTCAAGCGGTCTCCTCAGCCCTGCCACCACAAGTCCAGCACAAGGAGGTCAAGCACATGCAGGACCAGGTCTGCTCCCACAAGACAAGCACACGGAGGAAACCTTGTCCTCATCTGTCAGATGGCGTTCTTCTATACGGAACCTGACCACGGAGGCTGCATCCCACACCCTGGCCTAACAGAACAGTTGTCAGATGTAAAGCTCAGCCACAAGACGCGATTGCCCATGCCCTGGGGTGGACATGGCAGACCAGGCGGCCTCCTGGACTAGCAGAGCTGCCTACAAGCCCCGAGACACGGTCCGTACAATGACCAGCACACAGCTTTGACAGCAGCAAAGCATTATCATGCTCCATCGCTGCAGAGGGCAAGGAGTCCGCACCGCCAGTCTCTCGATCTTGTTGTTTGTCAAAATGAGCGTGTCTAATTTTGGGAGCTGCTCTGCAAGCACAACAGGTACTGTTGCACTCCTGAGGACATTCACTTTGCACGATAGCTGACATGACACCCTGAACCAGTACGCACGATTGAAAACCTGATAAGCCTGCATGATCGCCAACATGGCAATGGATGACTGTACATGCCAAGACAATGAGCAAATCGGGTTGCAGATCACATCTGTCAATGGCATGACTGGTGTACAGTTGCTTTACGCAAGGCAGGGGAGTCCCAGATTGGCCAGAATCTGGCCGACAAGCGAATAAAACGCACTTTCTAGTGCGGGCGCTATGCTCGCAACGCGATTGTTGTTCGCGATGAACATCGAGAGCCTCTCCAGCCGTGGAAAGCCATCCAGGCGCACCACGTTGTTGTCCGACAAGTCAATGCAGTCGAACTGGTTCTGCAAGCACAGCCAACATCAGGATACCCAGTTTGCAGTGTCTAGTTTGCTGTGGCTGTGCCGTTACAACGGTTGCACTGGCTCAGCCTGCTGACATCCAGCGAAAGCAGCTCAACGATCAACATGGACTACAATACCATGCAGGAGGGTATCCAGATATACAACTTGGTGTGGCTGTGCAGACTGTGTGAATTTTGGCTGTGCCATGGGCCACC
>JALKAD010000034.1:572867-586750 GCA_024500015.1 Ulva compressa | reverse complement strand
CGTGATGGAGAGGTCAAGCCTTCTGTCGCCTTGGCCACCCTCAGCGAATGACCGAAGCAAACCACTTCTTTGCAAAGCCACTGCAGGTACAGGTTGAACGGAGCGGCCATCAACATGGAAACAAACAGCGTTACCACTGCATCGCAAAGTTACGTGGTCTGCATCCTCTCTGGGCCCGCCGGGGAGGTCCATGGGCTTGTGCTAACGTACGCATGATAGCTGGTGTGACACCATAAACACCGTTCAAAGCAATCGGCTCAACATACCTCTCATGAACGCCTGGAAGACTGATGAAGCCTACCCCGTAGTTACATCAGGCGCCATTTGGTGAAGCCGGCGGATATTGCATGCCTCGGATCCCGCGTCCTGTCGGGAACACGGCGCGCGGCGTGATGAGCAGTGCCGTTCAGTGCGCCAGCTCAACATATCAAGAACACACACGCTCAACCTGCAACCGCCATATGCATGTTTTTGAACGCGTTATCTCTTCAACATTCACATGATACCGTTGCATCGGCTCTGAATGTGTCACCGAGGCATGGTACAGCTTATTGTCTGGCATCTGTCGGATGCTTCGCATGAGCACACACTGATATACCACGAGCTATTGTCGTTGGCGGCGCTGGGCTAGGCTCGCATCGCCTTCAGGTCAACGCGAGCTGCGTCAACAGCAGTGAAGCGAATGCTGCAGTGCACAGCCCAGCCGGCTGAATGCAGTCATAAGCAGTAGCGAGACGAGTCCACGTGCGATTACGCCCCACTTTGTATTTCTACTGATGTTCTGTAGCGTCCTTCCGGGCATTTGTCGACGTCGCATCGGTCGTCGCTGCGAGGGCGCTTGAAGCGTCAAATTGTCGCGATCGCGTGCAACAAGTCTTCCGTAATCTTGTGATCTGTAAGCGTGGCTTGGTGTGCCTTGGCCTTCCGGGCTGTCTCTTGTCCGGCCCTGCAGCCAACCGATTCGGGTGGTCCTCTTCCAGGTGTGCGTGGCATGCCCTACAGCGCGCTGCAGAGCTCGCATTCTTTTCGCGTGCAAAACATATAGTGTAATGCCACCCATCTGGACGAAGAGGCTGCCACGAGATCCCTGTATGCATACCTGCGGACATTCGCTCCCTGGCGCGAGGCGTACTGCCGTCTAAGAGCCACACCGGCAAATAGCAGATGTGCAGTTCCACCATTATGCACAGGGTTGGCTTGAATGAGGCGTTCTTGAAGTGCATACGCACCAGCCGACGAGTAGCATTCTGACGCTGTATGTCTCTTAAAAACTTGTGCGAGCAGAGCCCTGTGCGGTACCTACATCAACGGCTATTTTCCTAAGCTCAGCACTACGCGACGACGTCAACACTGTTTCAATCAGCTTTGGTCAGGATGCAGATCCGTGCGACCGGCAGAAACATGTACTGCAGTGATCACTAGTGAGGTGTGGCGTGGCCTCAGGGGGCGGCTGCGCACACATGTGCAGCGGTCCCCTGCCATGACAACATCTCTCCGAGGTGTCAGAAGGACAGCCACGGATCAGAGCTCTCAGGGCCTCGCTGGCTCGATGCCCCCAGCACCGCCGCTGCTGGGGCACAAACACCGAGACATGCACGGTGACAGATGTGTGCAGTGGCGATGGTGGTCCCTCGTGCTGCCGTGCACTCTTTTCTTAGCACTGTGACAGACATGCGGGAGGGCAGCCGCACACGACGACGACGGAGGAGTGCCAACCTCGCCTCCAGACAGAGCCGTCGGCGGTCACTCATGCATGTGTCCATCAGCGGCCACGCCGGCGCCGCGTGGCCGTGGCCGGCGGACCGCAGGGTGCCGCCCCGCGGACTCCTGTGAGCTGGGAGCTGGGTGTGGCGGAAGCTGCGGTGGAGCTGGGTGGAGGGGCAAGGCAGGGCGGGGGCGCCTCTGCTTGCCTCAAGGGGTGCACATGGCGCCGTCTCCCCATGCGGCAGCTGGTACCATGTGCTCCTCTTTACCTCCTTCCCACCGTGGGGAGACTCATTGCATGGGTGGAGGATTCATTGCATGGGTGGAGGCCGGCTGCCGAAGGCTGGCACCTTCCAGCAACAAGCGAGCGCTTCAGCGACAAGCGAGCGCTTCAGCAACAAGCGAGTGCTTCAGCGACAAGCGAGTGCTTCAGCAACAAGCGAGTGCTTCAGCAACAAGCGAGTGCTTCAGCGACAAGCGAGTGCTTCAGCAACAAGTGATTACTTTAGCAACAAGCGAGCGCTTCAGCAACCAGTGAGTGCTTAAGCAACAATGGCAGCACTCCCGCCAGGAGGGACTCGGAGGGGAGCGATGGCCGCAGCGGGCGAGCCACACTCAATTGCGCATGCTGCGCATGTTGCGCATACTCGAGCCGACTGTGTGACGGCGATCATGATGCACATGCACTGAGCTCGCCGAGCGCTTCCGGGCGCCTTGTGGCCAGCTCAGCATCTCCCTCACCGCCAGCTCAGCATCTCCCTCGATCTAGATCATCTTGCAACCAGCAGTCCGCCGGGGCCGTGGGTGGCGGTCGCAAAGCTGCGTCCGCGCCATGCGCTGCTGCCATGTGTCATCATCTGAAACACGTGCATGGCCAGGCTGACTCTCACGGCGCTTCCCGGCATCTCTGCCGACTGCTGCCGCACCTCGTGGGGCTCACAACCTGCGCCACCTTTCACAGGCCCGGATGCGCACAGTGAAGCGGGTGCCACCGCCCGGCCCGCGGCCGCTGCGGCTGGGCCTTGCAACATGCATGCGCATGCGTGACGGCCGCCGAGCCTGCGGCGCGCTCAGCCTGCGGCGCGCTCCCCGTGTTCGGCTGATTAATTATTGTCAAAAACACTGTTCCAGGGCACGTGATGCATGACTGCGGCCTCAGCGGGGCGACACATTGCGAGGCACTATGACTCGATGCAATATGCCAACACTTGCACCAGCCCGCGCCGACGCGGCAGCGCAACAACGGCGTCACTGCACGAAGCTTCACCTCGGGGGACACCCACCCATGCATGCCTGCAGGCGCAGCTGACCTCGCGAGGCCTCCCATAGCCACGCGCCAACTTGCCGACTGCAGCCTGACGCTGCCAGCCTCCCCGCTGTTCTGCTGTTTTTACATCGGCACCTCCCCGACATGCACATGTCAGCACTTCCCCGTTGTATCGGCGACTCCCCAATGTATCCCCGCGGTATCAGCGCCTCTCCGGTATATCGGCGCCTCCCCGCTGTGAGGAGGTGCCTCCCTGCTGTGTCTGTTGCATGCAGTGCCGTCAGCGCGGCTGTACAGAAGCCATTGCAATGAGCAAGGGAGGAGCACAGTATTTCAGTCACACTTGACACTTTAAAGGATGTCTGTCACACGGTACGGTATACACACCAATGGTACACACCAACAACCCCCAGCACAAGGGTGTGCCTCAGGCTTCGCATGTACATGCCATGTGGCACTGGCACCCCTGTGGCAACCCTCGCATGTGCTGTGCTGTGCTGGCTGTGTGCTGTGCTGTGCTGGCTGTGACTTACCAGGGCGATTGTTGAGCTGTGATCAGTTTCTGTGGCCTGTGTGTGCCACGGGTTTACTGCTGTTTTGCTCCACCTCAGTCTGGGCTCTATTGAACCAGTACCACAATGTTCAAGTTCATACACTGTTTGTAACATCACACACCAGAAGTATTTTGGTGATGGCGCCGACAACGCTAGCAATTGTTATTGCATCAGTGGATTGATGCAGTAATATAGCTGCCCAGGCCAGGGCTGTTGCCTACTACTGTTTACTGCCAGTGCATCTCACTGCGCACAGGTGGTCGGGAATTTGGCCGGCAAAGCGCGTTGATCCCTGCTGCACAGCTGCGACGGGGTCCCGCGCGGACGCCTGTACCGCGAGCCCGAGAGCGGGCCATCGATATGTACGAACACGCCAGCATGCATGCTGGCGAGTGTGACGGCGCCTCGCGAGGCCTCGGCGGCCGCCGGTGTGGTGAGAGGTGACGGGTACATCATGCGTGCGTGGGCACAGCCACTGCGAACCCCTCTCAAAAGCGCAATCCAAGTCGCTATCTGGGCGTCGTGGTGCACACCTTCAGGCTGTCGAGTCGACTTGAATGCGAGCTCTCCGGTTTCACAGTACGACGTCCGCGGCGCGTCTGCGTGGGCAGATCTAGACACACACGTACGGCTCGAGCTCGCCGGCGGACATGGCTCCTGCTAGGCCCGAGCTCGGCGAAGCTCAGATGGCAACGCCCACCGCCGGCGCCGCTGCCCGGCGTTCGAATTCGTGAACGCATACACTGTGAACTGCCAAGTTAGAACCGTCCCAGACCGGGCCCGGTCTGCGGGCAAGTTGACCCCACGTGCACGTGCTTCGCAATGCCCGTACACATTCGGCAACAAATTTTCAGTTGCTCCATGCTTCAGGGCCACCTCGTGAACAGGTGTGGCTGGGCTTGCACGTGCAGTGGCTCTGACACCCAATGGATTGGCTGAACTCGAGCGCAGTAGCACACAGTTGGAACAAGTGACAATTAGATCATGCTTCCGAAGGGCAGAAGACTAAGTGGATGGAGTTCTGCACTGGAAGGCTGCAATGGCTCTGGCAAGCACTGGGGAATGACAGTGGTAATTGTGCATAGGCAATTGTACATAAGCGCACTGGAGATGGAGCTGCAGCTGCAGATGTGGACGCTGTGGCTGTGGCAAAACACAAAACTGGCAAGATGTAACCAACTGCAAATCATCACACCACCTGTAACAGTTTACGGTGGTGGAGGGACACAGGCCTGTGGCTGCACTCACCTTGGACATCCACCAGACAGCTGACATGACAGGGCTCCGGAGAGGCACACTGCAAGTAATTCAGTTTACACTTGATGCTGTACACCCTTGCTCCTGAACTGGACAGATGAAATCGCAGGGCTCCAGGACGAATAGCACACAAATCCTTATGTGACGGGGGGGTGCTGCCGCAGGGGCTGAGCCCAAGCCATTGTTTTTTTAGGTCACCACTGGTTGTTTACAGTTCGTAGGATGCAGGCACAGGTGACAAGGGGCCACCCCACTGCCTCTCCAGACAGCTTGGTGCCTCTCTGCAGGGGTGGCTGCGAGGTGCTGAGACATCCTCTCCAGACAGCTTGGTGCCTCTCTGCAGGGGTGGCCGCGAGTTGCTGAGACATCTCTGTGGGGCGTCTTGTGCAATGAGGCGTCTTGTGACATCTCTGTGGGGTGTCTTGTGCAATGCGGCATCTTGTGCAATGACCACAGAACCACAGCCAAACTCACCTCAAAACTGCTGATTGCCAGCTGTGCCACTGTAAGCCACCCTGGGGCACACCATAGTGCAACAGCCAAGCCCTGGCAGCTTGTACCTGGTCCTGCAAGCTCACTCCATACGGTAAAATTTTACATAATAACGCATGACCAGAAAACACAAACTGAAAACACAAACACATCTCTCCAAGCTCAGCAGGGCCAACTATCCAGTATCCGCAGTTCACTGATGCACAGTCTCAGCCCAGTTTTCAGCAACAGGTCTGTGCACAGGGGTGCAGCCAGCGGTCAGCCAACTGAGCACAGTGGGTTGGCACAGGGTTGGTGCCCCGGACCCCTGGCCACCCCTCTCTGCAACACAACAACCCTGACCAGCTACTCCTCAACCTGACCCTTCCACTCACAGCTCAGGTTACCTCGCCCCCAGCCCCCACACTCCCTGCCCTTCTGCCGTGGGTCAGGCAACACGGGCAGGGGGGCAGGGGCGCAGGGAGTGTGGCGGTCGGGGTGTTGCCTGACCCGGTCAGATGCCAATGCCAATGCCAATTGACGTGGGCAGATCATCTGGGCTCCTCATACTTGCTGCCCCACCCTCCCGACCCCGTAGCTGCTATTTCTTGCTGCTGATGCTGGCCCGGGCCTGCCCGGGCACTGCTCGCAGGGACGATCGCTGTGGCCAGTGCCCTGTTCACTTGGCATGGTCGCCCTCTCGCTCCGGGCTGATCGGCTCAGGTCAATGATGCCGAGTTGGCTGGGCTCACGGTGGGCCGGCCTCCACGAGCGTCACACTGGGGTGTCTCAGCACGGAGCGCAGCCGGATGCATGCCTGCAGCGCATGCGTAGCGTCTGCGGCGCCGGCCGTCGGCATCACAAAGACGGGGCGGTGCAGGAACGGCGCCGCGCTGTCTGCGTCGAGGTCCTCCAGAGGCACGACGTGGCACCCTGGCAGGCCCCTGCACCCACAGCCACGCTGTCAATGATACTGTTGATGATATGCACTGTGATCGGGATGCGCATGATGCATGATGATCAGTGTGTCCGGCGGTTCGTGTCTCAGCGGTCAACGGTTGGTCAACAGCTGGTTACGGAACGGTCACACTTGATGCTCAGATTTGGGTCGTGATAAAGACTCAGGTTGACAAGAGGAGGAGAGGGGTGGGGGGGTGTGTTACATGGAGATGGGTGGGGCCCCCACTGGGGGCGTGTACTTGAATGGCGCATTGCGCCACAGCCACAGCCACAGCCACAGCGCCAATGCATTGGCTGTGGTGCATGTCATGCATCAGTGCACCCTGACACAGAAACCCCCTCCTGACCAGGCCTGTTAAGGGTTTCATCCACAAGTAGTCTGCATCTCACAATAACATGATTGCTAACCAGGAGTTACTAAACCTGTGATGGCACACTGCAGGAATACCTGTGGTAATTCATGGAGTCTTGGTTTACCAGACTCAAGGCCAGTCAAGCTTGGGATGGCTGTGGATGGCATGCCATGCGCAGCCTTGTGGCTGCTGCTCACAATACAAACGTTCGGCCAAGGCTGGCGAAGGTTGGTAAAAGTTAGTGTGGCAGCGAGGGGCGCGAGCCGGGAGGACCGGGCGCGACCAGTGGGATCAGCCATCAAGTACGCTCAAGAGTCCAGTGACACATATACGCCGTCGTACAAACCCCCCTTGGGTTGGGCGCTTTTTTGGTTCGAGCGGCGAGAGGCGACTGCAACGAGAGACGCCAGCGACACGAGACGGCAGCGCCGAAAGACGAAGACAGCAATGGTACAGCGACCAAGCAAAGCGGCAGCTGCGCAAGACCTCCCCACTACTGCGACTTGAGCGCATCACAGCACAGCACAGCACAGTGTTCCTATTGCTGAGTGCACCCCAGCATGAGTATGCAACACGCATGCACGGCCGCCCGGCCGCGGTCGTGCAGTTAAAACTGTCCTGGGAGGAACCAACGGTTGACAGAGGTGCGCTGTACGCCCGTGCTAGGCGATTGGGGAACAGAGGCGGCTCATACATATCTCCCCGACGAATTGCAGCTAACCTGGGAAGGAAAACTGAATCAGCTGTGAGTGGTGTTGACCCTGACGGCTGCTGGACATGCTCGGGCAAACCTTCCCGCCTCTGGCCGCACGGGCGTGTGACCGCATGTACGTGTGACCGCATGTACGCACTGGCATGCTGTACCAAAACAGGCCTCCACTCCGGCGCGTTGCATGAAACACAGGCGTCCACTCCGCCTCGTTGCATGAAATAGGCGTCCACTCCGCCTCGTTGCATGAAATAGGCGTCCACTCCGGTCGCACCAGCAGCTGAGCAACACCAGCACAAGACGCTTCCGTGTCATTGCTTGCTCGGCCCGCTCTCGACATGCCCCCGCGGCACAGGCCGGTGCCTCGCAGCGGAAGGCCCTGTGCCTCGGTAAACAGCACACCCAGGCCACACATCACTGACTACACATGACAGATGAATATGACTCGATAGAGTACTCTCGGGCAGAGGCAACTGGAGGCGGCGAGACATTACACGGCTGTCATTGACCGCCTGCTTGGCTTAACAAGTTGTTACCGACGACAGCAGTGCTCTCTCATGCAGGTGCATACGTGCGAGAGCGACATAGCCGGCGGGCCTGGCCTGACAGCACGCCACACAGCACAGCACAGCAGAGCTGACCGCACGATCGCTGCGCAGGCAGCGTCTACTGCACTGGTGACGTCAAGCCAGATTGAGGCACATGTGCCACACTGCCATTGCTCCCCGCATCGTGCCTGTGTATTCTACCACCCTGTGGAGCATACCTCTGTAACGTATATCTCTCACTGCCAGTGGTTGCCGCAGGACCACCACAGCGGGCGACAGGGCGGCACAACACATCCCATTCAGACCACCCGTTCGAGGCCATCGACAGTACTGGCGCACTCTAGGCACTCTAGGCAACACTGGCGCACTCTAGGCGGGTGCAATGCCATTGGTACATGCCATCGGTGCATGTGCACTACTTTTGGGGAAAGGCGGTTGCCCCGCACTGGTCGGTTGCCCGGTATGAAATGCATGGTTCGCATGCACGGGATAGATCACAGCGCTGGCGGACAGGGACGCGATTCCGTGGCTCAGGGGACAGCATGGGCAATGAGGTCCTTCATGTGGTGCACGAATGGTGTGGGAGTTGTACCACATGCCACAGATGGCGCGCGCATGGTGTACAACTCTCACGGCGCGTGATTGGACATCGCATGGAGCGCACTCGGCTGCTCTGGCATCGAGCACCAGCATCACGCCATCACCCAGCTCCACGTGCTCCTGCGCCTGTGCCAGGGTACATCGCGGGATTGACGCTCCGTAGCCACCGGAAACACTGCCTGCTGCAGTGGCGGCGGCGGCTGGAGGGGTGGCGAGGGCGGGTGAGCTTAACGTGTCGCCGGGGGGAGACGTGGAGGTGCTCCCTGGAGCGTCATCGGCAGCTGCAGCAGGGTGTTCCGCTGCAGGGTTTTCCGGTCCAGGGTCTGGACCTACTTCCGCATCTTCCGCGAGAATCTCTGGGAGCTCGATCAACTCCCCGGCAAACTCAAGACCTGCAAACGCGTGCCAAGATTGACACAAATGGCAGTACACATAACCAGCTTGGATCAAGCAAGGGGGTTTGCGTGCCAGGCTGACGTGCACTGTGTCCGATTGGCTGACACAAATGTAGGAATTGCGAGTACACTCGTAACAAACTTTGCGGCGTGCGGGTGGTGCGGAAGCTTGTCGCACACATTGGACTGCCGCTGTTGTGGTTGTAAACGATAGACTGCTGCGACTGTGCGCACCTGCCGGGTACCTGCCGCGTTGCTGAGCCACAGCGTGGAGCTTGATACTGCAGCTACTGCAGCCACAGAAACTGCAAGCTATGTGTGCACTGTGGGGCTGTACAGATACCAAGCTGTACTCCGTTCGCATGCATGCCGCGCTGCGTGCGCTGTGGGGCTGTACACCTCACTCATGGACAGCACGCTGTGTGGACAGCAAGCTGCATGGACACCACGCTGTGTGCTGTGTGCACCGTGAGGCTCGCTAGCATACACATGGATACCACACTGCGTGCGAGCGCTTTTGAGATGCGCGGGTGCCGCTCATGCGTCTGCTGTGCTGTGGCCACATGTGGCTGACGGACAGCACATACATGCATGCCGTTCGGCGAGCAGACAGGAGCATGTTGTGCAGCCTGTTTTGGTGTTGCAGGCCGCGAGCGCACCCACAGGCGGCCGTCGGTGACAGCGGCAGTGGCGGTGCATTGCTGCTGTTGCAGTGGTGGGCCGTGGCGCGCAGCAGTGTAAACCGCGATGTACGCGAACCGAGAAACGTTGTGCTGACGTGTGGATGCGCAACACTGTGCTGACAGGTATGCTGCAGCCTCACCATGCAGCTGTATCCGGCCCGCAACCATGTCCGAACAACATGTTTGAACATGTGCCTTGTGTGGCAATGGTCACTCGTAAGCTGAGAGGTTTCGGGCGCCGCGGTGTACCTCGGTGTTGTGGATGCAGATCTTGTGCCACACCAGAGTCACAGGGCACTAGAACAAACCCAGGGCGGGGGGGGGGGGGGTTGGGTATCATGCCACCCGCTCAGCTGCCCGATCCGCACGCGAATTCTTGCCATCTGCAACAGCTGTGTTCGGTGCCAGGTTCAGCTGTCAATTCTGCGCATGGAGCAACCTCCGCACACCCACGCACCCAACTCTGCTGGAATGCCGGTGGATGTTGCAGCGGAGGAATGCACGGGCTGATTCCACCTCTCGGCGGGCACAGGTCTGTCCTGGACATGCACGGACACAGGCGCTAGCGCTCCATGGGTGCGTGCTGCCTGCTGTGCGTGGGCAGCACGGACTCTGCCGGCCATGGCGACGTGCAGTTGATGTAGGCATGCAGTTGATGAAACTGTAAAACTGAATGGAAAATGATGTAGACAGAGCCAGGACCGGCCTCGGGGCCACCCCTCCTTTGTGCGACCTGCGTGCTGCCGTGCGCCCGCCGCGCTGAAGCGCTACACTCCCTCCGCTCAGTCATGTGGCCGGGCCGTGGCCCACGCTGTCGGTGCATGGGGAATCCCACGTATGGAGTGGATCGTGCGGCTGTGCACAACGATTTGATCCAACCGGAACAGCGTGGCGTCCGGCGCAGTCATCAACTAGTGCGCATCAACGAGTGCGCTCTGGTGGTCCGCGCACTTGCGGCTGTAGAGGCCTGCCGCATGCGATGCAGTGACGTGCCAGCGTGCGCATATAGAAACAGTGAAGCCGGAAGAACAAACAGCGCAGTGCCCCAAATCAGCAAGGGCAGAAGATCTCCTCCGCCAGATCTCAGTGTACCACTCGCCGTCGTGCACACCGGAATGGAAGTAGTGCGCCTGAAATGCCTTCTCCTCACAGTGCCCCAAATCAGCAAGGGCAGCAGGCGATGCATGCATGTGCACCGCCCGGGACTGGCATGGACGGGGATTGGCATGGACATGGTACAGACAGTGTGCCTGTGCCATGTGCAACTGTCACTTTAAAGGCCACTACGACAGCCACCTGCATGTTTGGGCAGCTGCAGGTGTGCCTCACCTCTCAAGCGCATCTGGTCCCAGATCCCAGTCCTATGATCGGGCCCTCCCACAGCCCCTCCCCTCCCCTCCCCTCCCACGGCCACAGCTCTGAGTGGTGCCTGTGCATGTGTTTGATCCTGTGGCATTGGCTGTGGCCCTGACTGTGACCCTGACTGCCGTATCTCAGGGCTGCAGTGGTCTTGACCACAGGACCACAGGTGTGTCAGGCAGAGTATGGGAACAGGACAGACCAGGGCGAGCCATCACACCATCACACCAGGACATGCCAGACCAGGACATGACACACGCCACACCACACCACCCACCACCCACCACCGAACACCGGACCAGGAACAGGACCAGAACACTGGACCACTTGAACACCACACCACCCACCACCGAACACCGGACCAGGAACAGGACCAGGACCAGAACACTGGACCACTTGACACGGGGGACACCACTGGGGACACCAGGAACAGGACCAGAACACTGGACCACTGGACACGGGGGACACCACACCACACCGGGGACACCACTGGGGACACCAGGGACACCACCACCCACCACCCACCACCCACCACAGCGACACGGCACATGCCAGGACACTGTTGTGGTGGTGGCGCTGCAACCACAAGTGGGCGCCAGACCGGAAGGCCCCCCTTCTGGTCTGGCATGCGGTGCCTATGGGTCCGCTTGCGGCTGTCAAGAGCTGGCAGCGCCTGCGATCAAGGAACAGTGGCAGAGGCAAGCTGGATCACAGACGTTGCTCACCGGCCCATGCTGTCCACCAGATGCAGCTGGGCCTGCTCTTGATAATGCCCGGCATTGTGCAATGAATACGCGATGGTGTGTAGGTGAGGATTCCTGAGGTATTGTAAGTACTGTGACGTATCTCTCTTGGTAAAAACTGGGCGACATGTGACTTGTGTCAGGCGAACTCTGAGGCGCACCTGCAGGATCACGCATCCAAGGATCTTCCATCTCCTCCATAATATCATCCCATTCCTCCTCATCATCGTGATCGTCGGCGTAGATTGCCTTTACACCAAGTTCGTTGGCCTGACATGGACAAGGCTCATCAGAAACAACATTGCCAACAACGCGAGCAATATTGCCGCACGAGCCGAGATATAATGGCTCAGCAGATAGTACAGGGATGCCTCATATAGAGCATTATTCGCTCAGCTAGACCACCGTGCAGTACGAGCAAGATGGCTTGCGCACCAGTGATGCTTGGAAACGTTTATCGAAAGGTCGTTCAGCCTCATCACGCGAACACTGACACACTTGCGATGCTGCAGCTTGGCGTCGGAGGAGTTTCCGTTGTTTGAGATGACTGGTCGTGACGGAGTGAGGCCAGTGCCGTGACGACTGGCCTGACTGGCCTGGCCACTGCACAGCCGAACGACCCGCAGCTACGCCAACAGCACCCATGTATCGAAGACAAGATTCCTACAAATTTGCTGACTTGTCACTAACGTTGCGTGCTCTGCAGATTGTGAGCTGGATGAATCATGTCAAGAAGTGACGACAACCGGAACAAGTTCAAAGCGACTCGTCATTACACGCCCAAACCAATTAGTGAAAGGCAGTCACGGAAGGGTCAGACTGTTGCCGCACAGTCATGCACCGTCGGTCAGCTTAAGCAGCTGGCATACCCACGTTGACCTACTCTTTACATCCAACGTCCATGCAAGCCCCGATGATGCAGCCCATGTGGTATATCGTGACACAGGATCCGGTGAAGGAATTTACACAGTCCGTAAACTGGTGCATGAGTATATGCACAGAGCGTCATTTGCAACTATTTTGATGCTGGTGGTTATGCCACCATGGTCAAGCACAGCTCAGCCACCAGGCCTGGCCTGATGGCCAGCACGAGCCCTGGCCCACACCCCATACACATCCACCCGACAGCTGAGGCCAGTAGCATCAAACCGCGTTAGCCCCGCCGCTTCACAAAACTCACAAGAAGGATAAGAAAAATCAGCCAGCATAAAATAGCAGCACAGTATTCATAGTGAGACACTGCCCCAGGCTGCATTATCGCCAAACTCGGCCGGCTCCGGTACAGGCAGCATGGGGCGGGCGTGGACTGAAAGCAGCGTGGTCGCCTCATGCATCACCACACCTCACTGGCCTGGTGTCTCAGGCCACGACATGCTCCAACGAGTGCCCAAGCACGGCCATGCAGTCGCGATGCTCCATCACGCCAACATGGCGTACCCATTGCTCCCTCGTGCAACCCACACACGCCTGGCCGTCCCTCGCCCAACACGTGCTGCGGCATTGCATCTACAAACACCAGCCGCGGGACGCCCAGCACAACGCCACACGACGTCCCTGCGGCTGCGCAGCCGGCCGCACAAGCGTCCCCCAGCGGACATCCCGCCAATAATAAATAGAGTCGTACTACCAATGTCAAAGTATGGACATCGTGGTCCGATCACCACACACAGTCTGGGTCATTCCCGCATGTGTTCCGGGCACAGCATGCGGCAAGTAATACCGTACCAAACGGACAGTGATGTGCATGCTTCGACTATGGCCCTCTCAGGCCGATGCAAGGTGTGTCATGCTATCTGACCTAATACGACGTGACCGGGCCTGCTCCCTGCGCACACTCAAACCAACCACTACATTCTCCCAAGGACCACCGGTACCTGGGAGCCCTAGGCGACCTGAGGCCCGAACCCACCGTTCGGGCCGGCACCAGCCCGCCGAGCTGCGACACAAAATCCGCTGCTGCAACCCCCTACACCGCCTTCTTGGCCCAGGTTGCAAGGGCATGCAACCTGGAGGCCGGCCGCAGCACCAGCGGCAGCCCGAGTATGCCGGCGCAGCGTCCGAGAGGCTGAGCTAGCGGGCAGTGCCAAATGAAATAGAATCTCGGAGATCGCCGGAGAACCCGGTGCCGTCAGAGGTGTAGAACGCCGACGCGGACGCGACGTACTCCTCGAGCGACATGGCCGAGGGGCCAGCGACAATGGACGCGGGGTCGCCGGCCCATGGCGCGAGGGGGTCCTCGCAGTGGAGGCCCGTCGGCGCCGACATGCCGAGGCAGCCGCT
>JALKAD010000034.1:546536-559234 GCA_024500015.1 Ulva compressa | reverse complement strand
GCATGCACATGCACTTCAAGGCATGATAGCAGTATGACCGCTGCTCAAGTGAAGCTTGTTGTGGACCGATGCTCAGCTGAGCCTTGTCTTGTTGTGGCCAGTGGCACTTGTCTGGCAGAGGCTACAAGAACAATGCAGCAGAAGGCAGATGAAGAAAAGTCACCAGTCACCACTCATGACATAAGCAGGGCCTGCTTGTGATGAAACAAACTGCATGTACTGCATGTAGTTCCTGGTGTTTGGCAACATGGCTGTGACACAGGTTGAAGCTTATCTACAGTAGAGTTAGACAGGAGCATGAATGTCACAAACTAAAATTGCCCAATGCATACGGATCAGCTAACACAGCAGTCAGGAATCATGGATCAAGCGGTGTCAGACCTTGACGGCATGCCGTCATAGCTTTGCGTATCGGCATAATATCGTTTCGGAGTTCAAATTTGAAACTGTGGCTACAGGGTACCGTCAAGCATAAGTTTTACCTGCGGTGCCAAGCTTGTTGGCGCATTCGCGAGCTCACGCGCGCTACACATGCGCTGACGCTCCATGAAGTCCTGTAGTTCCGGGGTAGATGTCATGTCAGAAGTTTGTTCACGGGTGCAAGCTGGGCCCCTGGCGACGCAGTGCTAGCTTGCTAGTTGCAGTGAAACTTGGCAGGTTACACTGCCATGCGTCCGCATGCATATATGGACCAGGTTCTAGGCTATGTGAAATTGCGTCACAGTGACAGAGTACGCACGCTTGTTGTTGACTCGTTGTTGACATAGCGTTCCCATTGACACCACGGATGTGCCAAGATCATCTGCTGCAACAGCGCTGAATCACAGAGTCCAGCATTTTGAGCACGCGTTGCGTGTTCAGGTTTGAAGGGCAACATCAGCACGCCAGTGGACACACGATCTGCCCGGATCAGACTAGTGACCAGTGAAAGAGTCTGCCTGTTGCATCATGATGCCAGCACACAACAATCCACTCTGGTGCACAGCCTTGCAGGAAACTTGCAGCTCACACGGACAGTGTGACAGACCTGAACGGAATTCCCACCACACACTCCAGCATTTCACGAAACAGTCAGCCCCCTGGCAAGTGCACATTTGTGGGGTCAAACTGTCACAGTAGCCAACTATGGGCATGCTAGCCATGCTCGATTCCATTCATAGTAGTCACAGTAGTCATGGGCTCCCAATGGCAACAAGCTACCTGCTCCATGTACTAAGTCCAGCAAACCCAGCACACCAGCACACTGGGGATAAAATGGGATATGCAAGTTCATCATTACGTCACAGACAGACCTCTGGTGATCACACCAGGAGTGCACATGTTACTGCACATCTGATGCATTTCCTTGCTGTGTATCTACTACAGCAGGATTCCTTGCTGTGTATCTACTACAGCAGAGGGGAAACGCCAACATGTATGCTCAGTCGTTGTCGGCCATTGCTCATGTGACCAAGCACTTCATGCCAGGCCTGGATGTGCCGGTGGAGCAGTTCTGAGTGCCTAGTGGGCCGTGCTGGGACCAGCACAAGAGAATAGAGTGAGAGAACGTTTCGAGGAAACTGTAGCGCGTTACTAAAGCTGTTGTGTTTCAATTTGCGTACGTCAATCGGCCATGGTGAATGTGTTCGATGCATTGCCATGAATCGTACCTGTGTGTTCTACCACCTTGTGGAGCATACCCCTGTAACGTATCTCATCTACTACAGCAGGGATCAGGCTGCATCGGTCACGTGCAATTTCCCTCATCAGACACACTAGCACACCACACAGCATGGCCATGCATGGGCACAAATGTCGTGGAGCCGCTGCTGTTGCCTGTAGCACTTGGATTATTATGATTTTGGATGGCAGTGGAGTGTGGCTCGCCCGACCATTGCTCTTTGCACGATGATTAAGGCCATACATGCACTCTGTTGCCATCACGACATGCTGCAGCATCGGCATCGGCATGTGTGCATGCGTACTGGGCAGCGCAGCACGGCGGCCGTGGCCGACAAAGCAGCACATCCCAACCGATGTCGCACATGCCTCAACAATCGAGGCCAGGACGTCACTGTTTCTAGACATCCTTCGTGAGTGTGTCTGTTCCGGGGGAACTCTGACAGCTTTGGGGGGTTCCAACGAGCAAAGAGGGGCAACGCGCAAACAGTTGCGCCTCAATATATAGGTATGAGCCGCATACCGCAGCCGCATGACATGGGGGTTGCAGAAGAGTTTACCACCAGCCCCCCCCTCCCTCCCTCCCCCCCCCTCCCTCCCTCCCCCCCCCTCCTCCCCCCCCCCCCGCCCACCCCCGCCACTCTCCTCGCTTTCGAGATTTGCACTTGTTTGTCTCAAGGCGTGGCGTACCTCACTGGAGTAGTTCACGAGGCCGCGCGCCACCGGGGCGCCGTTGCAGTCGATGTGCACCGCGTCCATCGCGCCAAACGTGCCCTCCACGCCGGCGATACCTGCCCCGTACACGTGCTTCTTCGCGCGGATCGCCGTCGCGCAGCCCTCGTCCACATGCAGCCGCCCCCGCGCCGGCACTGCATGCATCTCAACCCTCACGCGCACACCCCACTGGCCACTCGCGCCGGCACTGCATGCATCTCAACCCTCACGCGCACACCCCACTGGCCACTCGCGCCGGCACTGCATGCATCTCAACCCTCACGCGCACACCCCACTGGCCACTCGCGCCGGCACTGCATGCATCTCAACCCTCACGCGCACACCCCACTGGCCACTCACGCCGGCACTGCATGCATCTCAACCCTCACGCGCACACCCCGATGGCCACTCGCGCCGGCATGCCCGCCGGTGCGGGGCTGATCAGCCACTCATGCCCAGCGCGGCCACAGCACGTGCCGTCACACAGCACAATTCCGGCATGCCTGATGGCGTGAGCGGCCTCCGACAGTCACGTGCATGCATGCGGTATGGCTGAGCACGGCCGCGCTCGGCCTCGCAAAAACAGCAGTGTTAGCCCGACTGTCAACTGTGGGCCAGGGCACACCCGATAGGATCCAGCGCTTGCGGTCTGTGACCTTGGCGGCGGTGGCGGCGTGGAAGACGGTTCCCAGGGGCTCCCCATGCATGATGGCCTCGATGGCATGCAGCTTGGTGCTGTTGCAGATGGCCATTTTGCAGCCGGCCGCGCACACGATGCGCGCAGCCGTGAGCTTGGTGGCCATGCCGCCCGTACCCCACTGAGTGCCGCGCGTCGAGGTGTCCACCGCCAGCTCCGCAATGTCTCGCACTTCCTGCACCAGCACTGCGTGTGGCTGTGGCCGCGTTGGACCGTGTGCATGTGTCGATCCATACGAGTCTAACCGCACATCTCTGTCCGCTGCTGCCCACCCACACAGCGACAATTTACCGCTCAGCCGGTGCCTCGGCCATGTTGCATGCACACTATGCATTACAAGCTGCCTGCTGCAGCCGCACGTGCGGTGTGGCCCTCGGCCACAAGAAGCCTCGCGGCTTGCAGACACAGCCGCTGTCTCCAGAACCTTCCACAGTATGTGCCAGAGGTTGCGCCCCGGTGGCGGACACATGGCTGAGGCACTGTCAGAGGCTGGGCGGGTGGGGCGCACGGTGATCGGTTTCGCATCGGGGTCGATGTTGGGGTTTGCGGTGTACAGGAAGTCTACGTCGGTGAGCAGAAAAAGCCAGTCAGCCTGCACCAGCACCGCGACTTGCGCGGACAGCGTGTCGTTGTCGCCGATGCGCAGCTCCTGCACGTTGATCGTGTCCTGCATGCATGCGCGCGCGCCGTCGGCGGGTGGGTGGCTATTGCGCTTCTGGCGAGCTGCGGTCGACATGCTCACGTGCATGCATGCATGCATGCATGCATGCGGCGCACACGTAGACGCGCTCGGCGCACGGCTTGTGGGAGTACCAATTGCAACGCTCTTAAATCTGGCCCTGAAGTGCGTACTGATCATGATGTGCCATCCCTTGTATAGAAATGGACAGTGCAGGGGCGGGAGGGGAGGGGGGATCGGCCGGGTGGGCGCACGTTTTCATTGACGATGGGGATGGCTCCAAAGTGAAAGAGCTCGGCAAAGGTGCTCTGGGCGCGCGAGTACTGGCTCTTGGAAGAGAGACTCTCCGCCGTAACAAGCACCTGTGCCGCCGTCTGCATGCATGCCGTTGCGTCAGGGTGGCCGTTGGGGGGCATGGGTGAGATGTCTGCAAGCCCTTTCGGGGGAAAACGTTGGTGCTTTTGTGCTGGTACCTCATGCGTGTGTTACTGACTGCTTGCGTACATGCGGTGGGCACTTGTGGGGCATGATGTGGCTTTTGATGCCATGCATGCTGACAGCGTCCCCCACAATGAGAGGAGGTGAGAGGAGGGTTCCAGCACGCTTGACCTCTTGGCACTACATGCCACACGCCCCATGCCACAAGTGACGTGTGGTGCACTGAGTCAGGTGGTGTATGGGGCATGAGGCGTGCAGCCAATTGCCACATGAGACGTGTGGTGCCCGGTGGTGTACCACATGCATGCGTGTAGTAGTGTTTCAGCATGCCACTGAATCCTGGCTGGTGCAGTGCCCCCGATACAAGGGTGTGAGTATGAACAAGCCACAGCCGCCCACAGGGCAACGTTTTGGTGTGGCAGTCAGTGGAGCAAGGCCCTGATGCTGATGCAGTTGATGCAACAGGAAGTGGCTGCCACCAAAGTGCAGGATGGGGGTGCCCTCAGCTGCATCCTCCAGCTGCATTCATATCCACTCCCTCTGTCCATGCATGTGCCAAGGCACGATCATGCATGAGAGGCAGTGCTAACATATCCTGGCAAGCAGATTGGCAAGCTCCCACCCACAGTGTACATCGCTCTCATTCAGTAGAGCACAAGATCATGCCACATCTGACAGGCTAAGTTGTGCTAAGGCTAACTGGGAATGCACTCACGGTGACGTGGACGTGGACGTGGACGTGGCCGTTGTATGCTTATAGCCTGTGCACCTAGCCTGTGCACCTAGCCCCATGCCTGCAGCACGTGTGACCAACTTCCAGAACATGGCCATGGCTTTCATCCCGGAGCCTGGTGTGTGGGCCTGTTCTGGACCGAATCGATGCAGCATATCATGAGGTCCAGCAAGGCCAATAGGGAGCGCAAAAGCGGATGCTCGACCATGTTTTTATTCTTGTATCATGGAGGTTGACCTCGTGGCCACCCGCGTTGGAGTGGAACCTGTGTGAACCTGGAGGCCGCACTCAGTCCAATCCTCAGCTGGAGCTCAGGATCAAGAATGTCCACAAGCATAGCTGCATGTATGCAAGAGAGTGTACAAAGAATGGCACAAAGAATGGTGTCGGGTAGGCGCCCGCCAGTGGGCCTGGAGCGTGCTGACTGTGTTTGGGGTGCGCATGGAGTGTGTGGTACTGCGCGGTGCTGCGATCGGTTCATGCGTTGTTTGTGTGTGTCTGTGTGTGTATGTGTGTGTGTGTGTGTGCATGCGCATGTGTGTGTTTGCTTTCGTGCCAGCGCAAGTTTGAGCGAAATCGTTCTGGCATTAGCTCGTGCGGAGAGTAGCCTTGGTACTTGCGATGGGCTGTCTGTCTTTTTGCGTGTTGCCTGGTCTGTTGCCTCGGCGCTGCTGGGTCCTAGATCTATCACCGTGTAACACAAAGAATGGTGCGCTGATGGTGTGCTGATGGTGAGAGT
This sequence comes from Ulva compressa, assembly GCA_024500015.1. Taxonomy (NCBI): domain Eukaryota; kingdom Viridiplantae; phylum Chlorophyta; class Ulvophyceae; order Ulvales; family Ulvaceae; genus Ulva; species Ulva compressa. The sequence continues at coordinate 553,575 of JALKAD010000034.1, read as the reverse complement.
GGTGTAAACAAGCACAGAGAGAATGGTGCTGATGGTGTGAGTGTATCAGCTCCCTCGGACGAAATAGATGCCAAGTGTTGTGAAAGAGGTTGCCCCACCCCATACTCCATCAAGATACGGAATCCCCCAGCCTCTTCCTCAGAACCCCAGACTTCTGGCGAACCCCAGTCTGTTCCCCAGTCCGCAGCTGCCCTTGCCACCAGACAACGCATTGTCAAATGTTCGCATGGCCTCATGAGGCCCCAGCCAAACCTGCCATGCCATTGGCAGTGCACAAGCTGCCAGCTCCCTGGACATATGCATGGCAAGGTCAAGCCACAATGCACAAACATCGATTCGCACTCTACCCTGCTTCTCTGCTCAACCTGCTTCTCTATGAGCCGACCACATCCGCCATATCAACATCCGCCTCAGCCACTGCCCCTGCCCCTGCCGCAGCCGGGCGGGTGACACGCGGCTGGAGGCGCTCCCTCCACCGTCGCACCATGCTGAGCCATGCAGCTTGGTGCGGCATGTTTCGCAGCATGGTGTGGCACAGCACAGCACAGCATGGTGTGGCACAGCACAGCACAGTGGTGCAGCCGCCAGGGAAAACCCCAGGGTTGTACGTCTGGCTGTGGGCGGGAGCACGTTTGGCCTCAGTCGGCGGCACCTCACACACCTCAGTCAGCGACAGCACAAACAAACACGTGCTGCTGCTGCTGCCGCTGGCTGGCTGCTCTGCTGAGTGGCCGTGCTTGTGGCCAGTGCTCATCTGCACGCAGCGTGTGACCCGATGGCGTGGCCTGCTAGGTTGGCAAATGCCGTGGGCTGCCGGGGCTGCGGTAAAAGATCAGAACTCCAAACTCGGCCTGATTTCTGACTGATTGCAGGACACGCAGCAAGGCAACAGCTGGCGCGGACCTCGGCTCAGTGCAGTGCACAGGCCTCCAGGTCAGTGTGCATGTGCATGTGCCTCACGTAGGCCCACTGTTCATGTGTGCACCCCACTGTTCATGTGCACATTGCACACAAGGCCCTTGGCACCGGCCGAAACTAAGTCAAACTAAGTCAAACTAAGTCACGGTAGCCTGTGCTAGTTCTGTAACCAGCAGCATCCAGTGTATCTTCTACCTCTTTGATAGTACACTGTACATGTGCACACTGCACATGGCCCACACTTGAGTCATCACTAAATCTAAATGCTGATGTACATGCTGCTGATCTACATGCTGTGAACATCTAGCAGATCAGCATGTGCAGCTTCTCATCTAGGCTGACTCAGTATGACACTGGTGGACTGCATACATATACATCAAAATTCACCATACTGGTTGGAATTCAGGTTGCACACACGGCCCAGTGCATGGCTGAGGCTCTCATCTATCTTAGTGTGACACACACGTGACAGCTGTTCATGACTGCTATTCAGTGAAATAGTTAAGTAAATAGATCCACCAGGCATGTGGTATGCTTGTTTGGAGCAGGGGTGGCATCACAGCATCGCATTGTCTGTCTGGCCTTGTCTGGCCTTGCGTTGTCTGACCAGTCCATGCCATCCTATCATTGGTTTGCCATGTCAACCACTGGTTCGGACAGGCAGATGATACCCTGACCCAGCACCGCAACATGATTATGTTTCATGTTTCACGTTTGGATTCGGATAGGCCCAGTTCCCAGCAGCGAGCAGCTGCAGAAGGCAGTGTTGGTGGTCTGGCAGACACCTGTCACCACAGCCAGTCACCAGTCAGCATGCTGACTTGAGGTGTGACAGGTTGACAACCAGGCTGATCATGCACTGAAAGCCTTGTCTCCCTGCAACTGGATGCAACCTCTGTTGTCTCGCCGTGTCTCAATTGCATGGGTGACTCAGCTCCATAGCAATTGCTGGCGCTACCTAATGCAGCTGACATGAAGCTGCTCATTGATGACACACTCAACATGCACCTTGGCCAATTGACAGTGCCTGCCACTTGATTTACCACCAACCGGTGTAACTGTTTGAGTCAACACTGCTCTTCCAGTGTAATTCTGTGAGTCAGTCTTACTGGGGTCATGGCTGGCACCTTCTGTGACCGCAGGTTGGCTACACTGCCAGCCTTACGTGGACCATCAAGGGGAAACATGCCATCACGGGATTAAGATAATAACAATAACAAGGAATCAGGTGTCACGCCAATCCGGTGGCCACAGCACCAGATAGGGCGGACGAGGAGGAGGACACAGGCTCAGAGGGCACGAAAGAGTCAATCCGAGACGGGGGCAGGCCGGATACGAGAAACAAGAAACAGCGACCGGAACACGGAAACCGGAGACATGAGCATGTGAGAGCCAATGGCCACGGTGCTTTGAACACTAGGCAGTGAAAACTAGGATGTGGACAGCGCATAGCAAACACAGCAGCATCCCCGCCCCCGCCCCCCAGGCCCACCCCACACTCTGGACTCCACTGTGGCTTGAGCATCCAGTGTCTGCAACCTGGTCTACGTACACGCCTGACAGGGACATACTATAGGGACATACTATACTAGTAGACATCAACGGGACAGTAGAGACTGTAGATCCCAAACTCCATGTGCCCACACACCCCGTTGGCGATGGGTGTGGATGATGCTGGTACAGATGGTGACCGTGCTGCTTGTGATTGCTTATTTGTTTTGGTTGTTTTGTTTCATGCCCTTTTCCGTCAGTGCTGCTGAGGCGTTGAGGCGTTGCTCTATCGTTGAGGCGTTGCTCTATCGCAGTGCAACACATCCAGTTAGCGACAGCATGCAGTCAGTGATAGCAAGTGATAGCACACAGCCCAGTTGAAATCAAGACAGTCAGCAACATGCAGCAAGCACCTGACAGTTGAGAGTTGCTGAAGGTGTGACTGAGGCATGTGGCACTGCATGCAGCCAAGCATGCAAGCAGTACTTCATGTAATGCATGTCAGGCACCTGAGTGGCCACTGCCACAGCACCAATAGTCTGCAACCAATAGTCTGCAGCCACACTGCCATGCTGTCCACTGTCACCCCATATGCTGCAGAGGAGCTATCAGTTTCTGAGCTGTAACTGTCCAGAGGCTTGGGGCATCAGTCAGGTGCATGGCTGTGCTCATAGTGGCCATGCAGGTGCATGCCAGTATGCATACTGGCCACTATGCCCTGGATGGCACAATAGCATGGCCATGCATGGCTATCACCGTGTAACACAATAGCATGGCCATGCATAACAGCATATTGACTGCACGGGTGGGAGGCTTGCATGGGTGGCAGCATCCATGCAGGCCCTGTGGAACACCTGCAGCAGTGCATTGCCTGTGTATTCCCTTCACTGATTGCCAGGATGCCAATCTTGTCACCCCCCGCACTGATAGACAGCCACTGAAGGACAGCCAACCCCAACGTGGTAATGATGCTACTGCTGATGCTGTTGCTTCCCCAATCGTGGCCACCGCCACCCCAATCACATCCCTCCACCCTGATCACAACTCCCTCCTGAACCCGCACCCTCTGACCTCCTCCGTCCACTACGTTGGCGTGTATGTATGATCACATTGCCGTATCCATCAGGACATTGGAGTGTTGAAGGGCATGCTCGCCATGGCTAGCTAGCCATGCCGGTGGCCACAGGGGCGCATTTCGTGCTGCGTTGTGCTGCGCCAGCAGTACACCATCTGGTACAAATGGGCGATCGCCGAACAGACATGTATTGCGTATGCCACCCAACCAGTATGCGCCGGCGGCTGTCGCAGGTTCACGTACACACAGCAGGCGCCGACGCGAGCCAACAATGCATGGCCGCGATCACAGAGATGCTACAGATGATTCCCGTTTGAGGCAGGTGCTATCGCGGACCAGGTGCTGTTTTGTGCAAGCTGCCAAGTTGATGGCAGCATAACGATCGCCTGCGATGATCACCACTGTGGACCATTCAGACGCTCCGTCGCACATGCTGTGCATTGTGAAGGCAGCAGGCAGCAGGCAGCAGCAGAGGCTTGGCCGCTGACGTGAGCAGGCCCGGCATATGGGTTGTTTTGTATGCTGTTCTGGCACGCACGGCGCCTGCGGTTCTGTGCTGCTGTAACACCCGCCGTTCATTGCTACGTCCGTGCGAGGCTGTACTTCAACACCCGCCATGCTGTCGGCCTGTGCCACGCGCGCTACGTACGTGCTGTGCCACGCTTCGTGCTGTGCCACTACGTACGTCTGTCACGACCCATCCTGTGCATCTGCCACAGAGTCGATAGGAGCCAGAATCAGCAGATTCTATCAAGCTCGAAAGCAGGGTGCTCCGCCCACGGCGACACAATGGGGCATCTGGCCCAGACTTGATCCGCGTGTAATCGTTGCAGCTTGCACACAGTACTGCGTGCGCTGCTGTGCGTGCTGTGTACTTGTGGGGCTGGGTGTGTACCCGCTGCGCGTGTGCTCTGGTGCTGCTGTGCGTGCCTTGGTGCGGCTGCGCGTGCTCTTGTGCTGCTGCGCGTGCTCTGGGAGGGGGAGGGGGCGCACCAGGGAGAGGGTTGAGAAGAGGTCGCTGTAGAGGCGCATGAGCGCCCCTTGCCCCACTGCCGCCAGCGCCTGCTTCTTCGCCAGCTCCGTCGGCCGCTCCTGCAGCCGCAGCACCTGGCACCCGAGGCCCACAGCGCCGCTGGACACGAGGCACACGCGGTGGCCTGCACAGCACACGCCACTCGCCGGAGGCACACGTGGTGGCCTGCACAGCACACAGCACACGCCACTCGCCGGAGGCACACGCGGTGGCCTGCACAGCACACAGCACACGCCACTCGCCGGAGGCACACGCGGTGGCCTGCACAGCACACAGCACACGCCACGCGCCGGAGGCACACGCGGTGGCCTGCACAGCACACAGCACACGCCACTCGCCGGAGGCACACGCGGTGGCCTGCACAGCACACAGCACACGCCACTCACCGGAGGCACACGCGGTGGCCTGCACAGCACACAGCACACGCCACGCGCCGGAGGCACACGCGGTGGCCTGCACAGCACAGCAAACGCCACTCACCGGAGGCACACGCGGTGGCCTGCACAGCAACAGCACACGCCACGCGCCGGAGGCACACGCGGTGGCCTGCACAGCACACAGCAACGCCACTCGCCGGGGCCACGCGGTGGCCTGCACAGCACACAGCACACGCCACTCACCGGAGGCACACGCGGTGGCCTGCACAGCACACAGCACACGCCACGCGCCGGAGGCACACGCGGTGGCCTGCACAGCACACGTCGCTCACCGGAGGGCGCGATCGGATGGCCCGGCACGAACACCTGCGCTGTGTGCCCACCCGCACACGAAACGCCGATGCGTCGGGTGACCGTGCTGCTTGTGACTGTTTGTTTTGTTCCGTGCTTCCTTCCGTTGCCGCTGCTGGGGCCTGGATGTATCACAGTGTAACACACCAAAGGCCGTGCATCAGCGCCAGTAACAGTGCGGCAAATAGCATCGTCGTACACCCCAGAGTAGCAGCGAGCGACGGGGCCCAAGGGGGAAGCCCCGCCGCAGCACCAGCCGAGAGATACGTTACAGAGGTATGCTCCGCAAGGTGGTAGCCGATGGCGTGGACGCACAAAGCGGGGGGGCTCGGGCGGCCGACCCCCGCCACGATCCCACGCACACGGCAGGTGCACCGGCAAGGGCCACGCATGGGTGCCATGCATGATGGCACAAGCAGGCAGGGCAGCGGAGTGGTCAAGGAGGAAGGGAACGGTGCACGCCGCTCCAGTGGCGACGCAGGCAGTGCCTTCCAGGAACACCCGGCCAAAGGGGACCCGCGCGCACACATCACCCGCAACGGTATGTCTGTGGAGCATATATCTGTAACGTATCACCCGCAACGGCAACGCGGCAGGTCACACCGGATTCACATGCTTATCCGCCAGAGACTCTACAGACATGGGCAGATCAAAACAGCAGCAGGTGCTGAGAGCACGTAGTTCCTCATGTGCGCCTGGAGGACAGGTATGGGTGAACGAACACATGTGTTGCGAGTGCGAGGCACTCCTGGAAAGAGGACGGCGGTGGTGTGCAGGCAGAATATCACAGCCCCTTGCAACTGCTGAGGCCTTGATCTGCCACAGTGCAACACCAAGCTCAGGTCGTTGTGTTTCTGGCTTGATTATGGTTTGGCCTTGCTTGATCATGGTCCAGGGATGCTGGCTGCTTGCGGCAGCTGGCATCAAGAAGAGTGTGGGGTGCTTGCTACTCTGCACAGCTGTGCATGCATGAAGGTGATCGTGTGCTGCGGACCTCTTAGCTGGGGATGCGCTACAAGTCAAGCGGGAAGTGGTTCCATGGCAGAAGGCGCTAGCAGTATTGACGTTTGACAAGGCGCTAGCAGTATTGACGTTTGACAAGGCGCTAGCAGTATTGACGCGATAGCACCTGTGACACCTGTTTGCAAAAAGTAGCTAACAGAAATCTGATTGGTCACAGTCCTGTGAAAACTGCACTCATGCCTGCAGGTGAGCACAGCTGCCCAACAGTGCCACACGTAAATGTCGATACTGATAGTGAGGAGAAGGCGGCCCACAGGCGTACAGACACGTGGATGTGTGCCAGCAGAGAGCACCGCAAAGCTGGCAGAGCTGGCTGACTGCGATGGATGGAAGCAGGGTGGCTGCGGGGCAAACGTGCCTCTGTCCTATACTTTCCTGTACTGTATATTTTGTCACACTGAAGCATGATAACGAGCCTAATCGCCTGCAGTGTCACATGGCCGAATGCTACGTTTTGGGAATCGAGAACGCGGATTGTGGTGATCGAGCGTCATGTGCCCGTCGCTCATGGGCGCTGCAGCGCGCTCTTTAGCGACGTCGCGACTCACGATGTACAACATGACGCATGGCTGTAGTGCATTGTCTGCGTAGGCACACTGGAAGAGGGTATGACGCACAACTGGGCTGCTGCTGGACGGCGGAGCAGCGCACCAACACCAACAACGCGTTGCAACGATGCTGCGGCGCTGGGCTAGGTCGGAAATACGTAGAGGGCCATGCCGCGCGGGCGGCGGGCGACCAGACGATACCAACCGATGAGAGATTTACATG
>JALKAD010000034.1:486551-517648 GCA_024500015.1 Ulva compressa | reverse complement strand
GACGGGCGGAACGCTCGCACCCTCTCTTCCACCAGCCTTGATGCGCCTGCCACCCTGCAAGGCGGTACGGCCACTGATCTCGAAGAACCCCGGCTGCTGCGAGGCTCGTTGACCGAGAGCACGGCGACCAACTCGCGGAGGATGCTGATGGCGTACGTTCCATGCACCCTGTTCACACATGTACGCGCAGCCGCATTGCACCCGCAGCCAGGGCGCCCGAGTGTCTGGTCACACAAGTAGCTTTAGTCCGTTCTAGCATTAGCTCGTGCGGAGAGTGGCCTTGGGGCTTGTGATGGTTTGTCTGTTTGCCTGATGACCGCTCTGTTGCCTTGGCGCTGCTGGGTCCTAGATCTAAAACTGTGCAACACAAGTAGCTTTCAAGTAGCAAGTGCACCTGCCAACCATCACATGTGTCCACATGCTGCAGAGGGATCCCAACATGCCCGGAGTGTCAGCGTGTTAGCGGAGACCAAGGGCGGTGCCGCGTTCGCGGAACCACCACCATTCGCGCTTGCTGGCTTAGCAGCCAAGCCACTCAAAGCGGTATGGCCACTGAGGAACCCCGGCTGCTGCAAGGCTCGTTGATTGAGAGCTCGGCACCCGACTCGCGGAGGGTGCTTATGGCGTACGTTCCATGCTTCCTATTGCCACATGTATGCGCAGCCGCATTGCACCCGGAGCCAGGGCGCCCGAGTGTCTGGTCACATAAGTAGCTAGCTTTCAAATAGCATGCAACCAAGCGCACCTGCCAGCCATCACATGACCACATGCTGCAGAGGGATCCCAAAGTGCCCAGAATGTCAGCGTGTTAGCGGCAACCGCGGGCGGTGCCGCGTGCGCGGAAGCGGCGCCATTCGCACTTGCTGGCTTAGCAGCCAAGCCACTCAAAGCGGTATGGCCACTGAGGAACCCCGGCTGCTGCAAGGCTCGTTGATTGAGAGCACGGCGACCAACTCGCGAAGGATGCTGATGGCGTACGTTCCATGCAACCTGTTCACACATGTATGCGCAGCCGCATTGCACCCGGAGCCATCATGATGGCGCCCGAGTGTATGGTCACACAAGTAGCTTCAAGTTCGCCTGTTGACTGCTCTGTGCCTCGGCGCTGCTGGGTCCGACCCAGGAGTCCTAGATCTATCACAGAGTAACACAAGTAGCTTTCCAGCAGCATGCCACCAAGTGCACCTGTCAGCAATCACATGGCCACGTGCTGCAGAGGGATTCCAAAGTGCCCGGAGTGTCAGCGTATTAGCGGCAACCGCGGGCGGTGCCGCGTGCGCCGAAACGGCGCCATTCGCGCTTGCTGGATTCGCAGCGGAGCCACTAATTGGGACAACCTCGTAAGTGATGCACCTGCACGAGTCAACGCTGAAGAAGATGATGTGGCCGGCGCTCCGCAAGCATGAATGGTTTGCCAACAGGTCCTGCTGACTGGCAAACGACTGCACAGCAAGGTCGCCTGACGGCAGCTGGGTGACAGAATCATCGAGCCAGAGGGCAAACATCGCAGTGGTACAGCTGAAATAGGAGGATGCCGCTATGGTGGATCAGGCCTGAGTTTTATGGGGATGCATTTTCTGGGGATAATAATCGCACTGCCAGTGCGAAATCCTACCTTACCGATGACCTGGGCAAGCTGAAGCCTCAGGTGATGGCGTTTACACTGAATACAAAGACAAGGCAAGCGATGGGCCAGTTTGCATGGTGCTCAGCCGTAGAGCTGACTTATTTCCTTCCGCATTATGCGATGTGATGGTATCGTGCAGGCAGCAGTGAAAGCAGCAGGCACGGTCTTGTCACGCTCGGCCGGCGGTCGCAGCGGATGACGGCCGTGGTGCTTTTTGCTCTGCGCAGAGCATGCAGTCGCATGTAGCGACCAGCGTAGGACCGATTACACGCAGTGGCTCTGGTCCGGGCTGGCTTTGCTGTATGCAGGCTGGCCCAGGGCTGCAGAGCACTGGCTTTGCTTCCTTTTCCTATAATGACGATAGCTTTCTTTCCTAGGATATGGCGCATCGACGATGTGGCAAATTGTAATGCACGGACATAGGTTGCATGGGGTGCACTGGTGCCGCCCACATCTGGCCAGCATGGCTGGCCCTGGGGCATTCAGCACCCTCAAATTCACACTCAGATTCAGCGGCCAGTCCATGCTTGGCGAGGAGTCAGCACTGCTGGCGCCTCTCCACAAGCATACCGCTGCTCCTGTCAGCAGCGGGCACTGCAGCGCCAGCCAGAACTGGCCAGAACCACCGCAATGACTGAGCAGTGCAATCTGAGCCAAAGGCATCATATGTGTCCCTGGCGTCAGGCAGCTGAGCCACTGTTTGGGTTCTCAGTTGGTCAATATCACACATGACCAAGAGTTCATCAAGTTCACTGCGGCCGAGGCACCAGCCACAGTGCCCAGGGGTTAGAACCCACCCCTCCAACGTTCACACTGACCCGGAGTTCACAGTCAGCACCACATTTGAGGCCCATCTTTCTTGTGTTGTGGACGTCTACGAAAGCAGCGTCCGTGCAACGCTGCACTGCTCGCATAGTGCATTGCTCCTGCAGTGGACCCGGCGTTGATCCTCACGGGTTGCATCTTGTGTCTAAATACCGTGACTATCACACATCTCCCGAGAGTCACCTGTGCAGATCACTCCGGGATGCGGCAGTCGCTGCCACGATGACTGCGTGTCTGTGGTACCAGGTCGCATTTGATTCTGTTTTTCGAAGCACTGCATGTGGGGCACCAGCGGTGCAGCTACAGACGCAGGCCCTGCCGACGCGGAAGGTCAACAAACAAATCGTACCTGCATCGCTGCAGGGAAATTCGATGTAGGGAAACATTGCTGCAACATGAGCAGACGGAGAGCACTGTACATTCCTTTTCCAACCCAGCAGTGCTGTGTCAGGCACAACTGGACCAGCACCAGTGTTTACGGTACGAAAAGCGCTGACACCTCGTCGCAGCAGACACGCGTGGCACGTCTGTTACACAGATGCATCTCAGTGCAAAGACCAGGCAAGGGCTCTGGTGCGCTCACCCGAGGAACGGCAGCATGAGACCCTGGCCTGCGCCAGCGCCGCAGCCACGGCGTTGCACGGACATGAACGCAAGAGCCCGGCAGCCACGGTGTTGCGCCATCCGAGGCCCTAGGGATGTTCAGGGCGCCCTGAACAACCCGCTAAACACATTCCTCTCGAAGTACGGTAACACATGCACGCACATCCCTACGACCTGAAAGCGGTCTGGCCACTGCAGCGAGCAGAACAGGCAGACGGAGCGAGGCCACGTGCGCCGCACGGGGCCCCGGCGGCAGGTCGGCCGCTCCTCTGCACTCGCGCTTCTGTGGGATCTCCTCCTTGTGGGATCTGTGGATCTCATCATTGGCGTGACATACACACGACTAACAGCCGCACTGTCAGGCCAACAGGCCACTTTGCGGCAACGCACACACACACACGCACACACACACACACACGCCTACGGCTGTGCAGTGTGACGAGTCAGCATCCAGTGTCAGTGGCAGCAGCTCAGCCTGCAGCCTTCCGGCATCGCAACCAGGCATCTCACCTAGGCGCAAGGCATCCCAGCCGCAGTCAACAAACAGATCACGCCCTGTACCCCTGGATAGATGCAGAGTAATCAATCAATACACCCCTCCACACTGACCCCCTATAAGTCACTTTTATAATATCCCCAGCACGGCCTATGCAGGCTGTTATTCACGGAGGACCGCCTGTGCAGGCTGCCTCACGCTCACCGCTGGCGCATCGCCACCGAAGAGCATCACAACCGCTGGCGCATCGCCACCGAGGAGCACCACCACCGCTGGCGCATCGCCACCGAAGAGCACCACAACCGCTGGCGCATCGCCACCGAGGAGCACCACCACCGCTGGCGCATCGCCACCGCCAAGGTACCACCTCTCGAGGGGGGAGCTCCTCTCACCACTGAGGACGTCAACCCTCTACGAGGAGTACGGAGTCTCGATGGCGCACGCTTACACAGCGTCGCAGTAGCGCTGCAGGTCGGCAGCAAACGCTGACAGATGGCTCGGCGGCGCGCGCTCGCCGGGCGGCGGCGCAGGCTGCTGATGCTGCTGTGGACTGCTGCGCGCTAGGCCCAGCGTGGCCCACAGGCCGCGTGGTGGTCGCATCGCGCCTCGCTCGGCACCGCTGCTGCTGACCTGCATGCACCTCGCACTTTAGCACAGGCGAGCAGTCCACTGAGATAATTGTCATTCAGCTGCACATGTTCAGCTGCTGTAGCATGTGGGGGCGACCTGCATGCTGTGCCGTGCCGCCGCAGCGCTGGCATGCCATGGCAGATTGACTCGCAATGATTGGGCAGGCGGAGACCGCTCACGACCGGTAGCACAGCACAGCACGGCCCGAGTTGACGAACGCGGGTGGGTGTTCTGCCGGGACAAATGAGAGAGACAGCAGTGCAGCAAGCGGATGAGACTTCCGGCGGCATGCAGGCACAGCCGCCGCGGCGTGATGGCACAAGTGGCATGAGTGCTGAGTCGCACCGGCACACAGCCTCCTCCGCTCTCCAAGTCGCCGCGGGCGGCCACCTGCTGGCGCCCCCAGCGCGGCACCCAGCCCCAGAGGCCCACGCGCGAGGCGCGGTGTGCGGGCCGGGGCTGCCTCAGCGGCTCTGCAGGATGCACAGGTGCCGCGGCATCCTCGGCGTTGCCGTACCGGCCAGCATCGAGCATCAGCTGGGCCTCCATAGTGCAGCTCGCCTCCATGATGCATGCATCGATGTGCTCGGCCAGGGTAGCACACCCGATCGGGGTGGTGACAGCCTCCGGGTCGTCCTGCGGTTGCGATGCGCGGGAGGACGCGTCGGACGGGGCTGAGAGCGTGCTGTGCATGCTGCGCGCGGCGGAGGCGGCCCTTGACGGGGCCGCGTAGGGGGTGTGCGTGCTGTGTGCTGACACGGCTGTGGTCTCGCTGCGCCAAGTGCGCTTATTGGTGTCGGCGCCACCGTTGCTGGAGTCGGCGCCGGCATTGTTGGTGTCTCCTGCAGAAGAGCAGAGTTGTGTGCTGCGGGACTGGGAGGAAGGCACACGAGGAAAGAGCAGAGAGCACGGCGTGAGGGGACAGAACTGAGGGCGTGGCAATGTTGATGCAGGCGGCGGCGATGTTGATGCAGGCGCAGAAATCAAGGCGATTTTGATGCAGGCATGCATGCTCGCGGAGCTGCTGGGACGCTGCGGTGTGAGCTGCTGGGACGCTGCGGTGTGAGCTGCTGGGACGCTGCTGGGACGCTGCGTTGTGCACTGGATCAGTTATGACTCATGAGCAGCAACCACAGACACGAGTGCTCCGTCGGAGAACCATGCGCACGCTGCAGCCATGGCGTGTTAAGGCAAAGCAACGCCCGCTGCTGCCGAGGCGGTGACAACTGGGACACATGGAGGTTGGGCACGGGGCATACCTGACACGTTATTTGGGTGAACGGACACGCTCCCAGAGCGCGAGAGCCGTAGATAGACGGTCCCATCTGTCGCGCGCTGCCCCTCCGTCACGGCGGCAAAGGCTCCGATTTGTCCGCAGCCGAGGGCGTCACGGTCGGCGATGTCCACCGTGACGGGCTTGGCCGCCTCCAGCTCGCGTTCCCGGCGGCAGTAGTTCTCGCACCACACGTCGAGCGGCCGGGGACGGCGCCACGTCAGCAGCTGCATCACCCGGCGCAGCGGCGCCGCGGCAAAGGCGGTGTCGGCGTCGGCGATGATGCGCGGCTACAGGCCGACTAGGCGCACGTCAGCGGCCCGACGCGGCGCGACGACAGGCTGCCGGGCGCGGCGAAGAGTGTCGCCGGCGGCGGCTGGCTCGCCGCGGCTGCAGCCCTCGCCACGTCGGCGGCGAGCCGGGGCCGGCGGCGCGGCAACGGCCGCTGCCGCATGCGTGCCGGGTGTGGGAGGTTGAAGCACCGTCGGCGTGACTTGAAGCAGCGTGAGGGCTCCGGGGCGGGAGTCGGGGTGTGGGGCCGGGGTCGGGGGCCCGGTGCTGCTGCGGGAGGCGGACGTGGGGGCCCCGCCAGGCCAGGAGGCTGTGTATACCTGCAGCGCGGTTCAGCGTTGCTGGGTCGGGCTCACGTGCTGGGTGTTATGCGACCGGCGGCGATAGCAGCGCCCACACTCGGTCGACAGAAGATGCATGGCGCACTGCTCCACCGCACTATGTATCATGACAGGCGACAGAGACTCGTTGCCAGATGTACGGCGGGAGGCTCTTGACTGTGGGACGACTGTGCCGGCAGTGGCACTTGTCACACAGCCGAGGCATGAACGACAACACTGCATGGCAGACTCAGATTGCAAACTCAATTGGCAAACTCAAGCAACACAGGAGAGCATGAGGCAGGGGAGGAAGGCGGCGGACCTGGCATTGGGGGGCTGTCAGCCGCAGCTGGCGCTCTGGAGCGCATGTCGTGTCCAGAAGGCCGCCATGCCATGTGCTGTGTTCCGCGCGCCACGTGCTGTGTGCTGCAGGCGCGAGGAGTGCTGGCCGTGTACCCAGCGCATCGCCGGGGCAGCTCACCTGGACTGTCAGCCCTTCCTGCACACGCATCAACCCGGTTAGTCTTTCTGTAGATATAAATCCCGCATGCCGAGCAACAGGCTCACCAGTGCTCACACACATGCGCTTTCATAGAAGAACAAAAACATGCTCATGAGTCATGAGACAGCGTCATGGTCACAGGCACACTGAAGCAACACATCTGCTGCATGCGGGACGGTTTTTGATTCGTAACAAGCAGGCGCATGGAGGAGGTTACTGGCGGCGGCCGCACCTCAGAATGACATCTCTGTGGCGTGCTGTGCTGCGGCAGAGGCACGGCTGCGGCGCCCACCGGCGCGCCGCGCTCGCTGCCCCACTCTGACGACGCTCCCTGCCGCTGCGCCACGCTGTCATCGCTTGCGGAGCGTTGGCTGCTGCGTGCTGACACCGCAGCACACGACTCCCGGCCAGAGCCGGCCAACGATGAATTCCGTGCTGGGCACGCGCCGTTGTCGCCGCTCCTGTGTGGCGCGAGTGACGACCACAGCCGCGGCACCGGCGGCGGCTGCCAGCTGTGTGCCTCGCCATCTACATCCTCACTCCACGCAGCATGGGTGCGGTCGGAATCACGCTGCGAGTCGGATGCAACCGTGCCGCCGCCAAACGCAGACGGCGGCTCGGGTGACAGTACGGCATGTGCTGTGGCAGCTGAAGGGACACGCCATGGCGCAGCGTCGTCGTCGGCCACAGCAGCTCCCCACACGCTGTGACAGGCGCTGTCGTCAGGAGTGCACGTGCTGTAGGGAATACAGGCAGCGGCAGGGGGGGCGCGGTGGAGCGCCACAGCGTGCCCAGCAGGAGGCGCAGGATCTTGCGCCGCGCCCAGTCCGCGGCCGCCATGGCCCCCAATCTGGGATGGGGCCCCACCGCAGACCGCAGCTGCTTGTTCTTCGTCGTCGGCGGCGAGGGCTTCGAAGAGCGAAGCATAGTCGCCGCAGTCCTCTGCCGGCCCCCCCACACCAGCCGCAGCAGCGGCCGCTGCGGCAGCAGCAGAGCCGCCCAGCCCGGACGCCTGTGCGGCAAGCTGCCCGAAGCCGGTCCAGCCGATGCCGGAGGATCCGCCGGAGAGTTGCCAGAACAGCCGCGGCGCCGGCTCGGCACCGCTGCTGCTGACGCGGCCCTCCGCAGCACGCAGCGCGGCCCCTGCCAGCGCGGTCGCCCCCGTGTCTTCACTTGTGCCATCTAATGCTGCTGCGGTCTTCTCTTCTTGCAGGTGTAGGGCCACGGGCGGCTTCAGGTGCGCGATCTTCTCTTCGATGCGGATGTTCAGGCTCGGCCAGAAGGAACCCTCGAACGGCCGCGGCGAAGGCATCACGCCGCCGTGCTCGATGATGCCGACGGTCTCATGCGTCACGACCTCCCCGCTGCGTGCTGGCCCGCCGCGACCACGACCGCGTCCGCGCTCGCCTTGAGACCGCCGACCATGCGCGCTGCGGAGCCGATGACGGCGTTCAGCACGCGCCAACAGCCAGCCGGGCTCGCGCGCCGGCGCGGCCCCGCCCGGGTCGCAGCGCAGCGCAGCAGGGTCCGCCACACGGTGGCAGTGCCGCAGGATGACGTAGTCGGCGAGGGTGCCGCTGACGAGGCGGTGGAAGGCGCGGGCGGTCGGGCGGTCAGCAGGATTTGGTGCGCACGCCCACAGCCACAGGTCGGCGATGGCCGGGCAGATGTCGACGGCACGCTCGCCGCGCTCGCCGGCGATGTGTGCTGTGCCTGCTGCGATCCGGCGCAGCATCTCGTGTGTGCCGTTGACGGAAAAGAGGGGGGGTAGAGGGCAGATGAGTTCGTGGGCGATGCCTCCGAGGGCGTAGATGTCTTGGGCGTACGAGAGGAGGAGCGGGGCGGGGGGGGGGGTGGAAGTGGGGATTGACGGGGGGAACTCGCGGGGTAGGTCGCGTGCTGCGAGTTCCGGCGAGCGGCACTCGCGCGTGCCCAGGGCGGTGGTATACGCGCGGCAGCGGCCGGGGAGCTGTGCTTTGCCGAGGTCCGAGATCACAAGGGCGTGCTGCGCGCTGCGGAGTTTGGGCAGGGCGAGGCGGAAGCGGCCGCCTTTGTAGGACACCTGCATGGCGGCGGCGCATGGTGCATGGTGGCGGCGCATGGTGCATGGTGGCGGCGCATGGTGCATGGTGGCGGTGCATGGAGCATGGTGGCGGCGCATGGTGCATGGTGGCGGTGCATGGAGCATGGCGGAGGCGGAGGTCAGACGAAGCCTTGCAAAATGCTGTGCTGTGATATCGAGTGTGAGGGCTCTTCTTATGTGGAAGGAGCAGTCCAACATGACAGGGCAGGTGTGCTACAAACTTGGTGTTGTGAAATTGAGATCAGCGGACTGAAACATGATGGGCATGGTCTGCAGAGTGCGCCGTGAAGAACTGCTGCATGCAGCCATGCAGCATACAGCCATGCAGAGTGCAGCCTGCAATGCCAGGTCGAGCGGTGAACGTAAGAGCACGCTGGGCCACTTGTGCTTTTGCGTACAATCACGACCACATGCGGTAACACAGCATGCAGAAGGGTGTGTGACATATTGGACACTGCTGGACGAGACTGGTGGCTTGGTGAGGTCGGTCGTACCCGAGTGAGCACATTTCCAGATTTGAGGTCGCAGTGCAGGATGCCTTGACCATGAAGCCCAGTTAGCCCGAGAGATATGGCACACAGAATTCGGAGCATGTCGTCCACTGGCATGCTTATTGGCCCTTGCTGAATTATTCGACTGCTGGCGTAGGACATCTGTTGCTTGTTCAGTGCAACGGCTTCCTTCCGAGCCTGGTGTAGCAGGCTGTAAAGGCATGTGTCGTATCTTTGCAAAATTAGTCCCTGCATAAAGCATCGAATGACTTCTGATTGCGGGCTACGGACAACATCATGCTGCACAACGGTCACGGGCAAGCGCGCACAGGCGAGACTGCGTGAGAGATAACACAACAAATATAAAAAGTCACTAGCGATGGCATAGATGCGGGTGAGCGTGCCTGTATCTCATGGCCACATCTCGACGCGCCAGCTGCGATGCGCCCTGATCGAGGCGCCTTTCTGATCACGCCGCGAAGCTCAACAATTGGAAATAATGAGTCGATATTCGCTATTGTGCTGCTTGTTGCAGAACTGTCATCAGCATGGCGCTCTTGGGATGCCGAAGGGCTGGTTCGGACACGCAGGCACGAGTTCGTCGTGGGACAATAGTCGTGCACTGCCCTTGCATTGCGTTTGCTCGCAGTCAGCGCAATAGCTTCAGCAACTATTTCATCATGGGTTTCGTCGTCTATGTCGAAGAATATCTTGGCAACGGAGTCCTTTGCCGTGACGCACGAGTCGTCGCAGCTAGTGATCTCAAACACCTGCGACCATGGCCAATGTAAGAAAACCAACAACACAAAAGCAATTGTAACTTATGTATTATCTGTACTAAATTTGCGGTGCGCGGAGCCGTGTACGGCACAGCAACAGACATTTCGGGCTACGCCAGTGGGAATCACACCTCAGCTTGCCCGCCTTTCGCAATAGAGCCTCCAAGACGGAGTTTTCCACGAGGAAGAGATGGTGGTGGCATCGCTGTCCATCCCAGTTGCTGTAAAGCTGCTTGCAGAGTGGCACTTGGCCGCGTGCTCGGGTGTTGGCCAAGCTGAACAGCCGGCAACACCATTGGATCTACGCTACTGCAGATTTGAGACTCTAATCCTAGCTTTTGTGTAACCTGACACGGCAAGGCATGCTGCGTACAAGACTCAAGCTGTAGCTTGCAAGCCATATTGAACATGCAGATTCAGAAGGTGACAAACACGCCTGTATGATTGTATGCAGGCAGAGGAAAGTCGATGCTTGGCGCTGCCGGGTGGACCTTATGGCTCGACTGCGCTCGACTGCGCTGCGGAAGTCGGATCTTCAGGCTTCCCAGAGCTCGTAATCTCAACAACCATGCGGCGGCGTCATCGCCGCCTTAGTAAGGCTAGGTTGCCGCGCCAGCAAAAAATCCTGTGGCCACAACGACACTCGCGAAATTTCATTGCAAAAAGGCTTGTGGCTTGTGACTTCTGCTGCCCGCAAGGTTTCAAAATGCGAGTATAAATGTTGCATGTGTTCCTGCATCTGCCACGGACCTCGAACTGGTCTATATCTTAAATGTTCGCAGCGATCGCTATCGAGATTCAGCCCATTCTGTATCCTGGCGGTGCCGCCCAGGCCAACCCAGCTATGCAGCAAATCACAATACTCAACTTTATAGGCGTTAAGAGTTATCCAGCTCCCGTCAACATCGCGGTGACAGAGCAGTACCGGCCCGCGTGTCAGCTTCGCGTCTCCGACCCCAAATTTGAAGTGTGCTTAGTTTCCTGACTACGCGTGCGAACAGCCTGATTGCACTGGACTTTGCCGCACCGCACCGTGCAGAAACCCGCTGGTTGAAATCATTGATCCTTTTGGATGTCGTTTGTCTTGTGGCTGCGCGCCCCTTTGCTGCCTCGGGCAGTCAGCCCGCAGGTGTCGGGCGATCCCACCCACGCCCATGCGTGACAAATAAAGCACACGAGCGTCTTCATCAAGTCGTACTTCTTCCAGGCAATGGTGAGCCAGGGGCGTGCATCCTTAATTGCTCCACCATAAGCCATGGTCACATACCAGAGTAATGCAAGCAGAGGGGGGCGCTTAGAGCTCACGATACGCCGGTCTGCGTGGAGGAGCAGCCAACAAGCAGTTATCATGCACCAACCCAGCATATTTCCCAGCAGCGTGGCCATGAATTTCCATGCATTGCACGTGCCAGGCCTCGGCGTGCATTAATGCAGACCTGGGCAACGGCGAGGTGTCGCCTTACAGCCTCACAGCCTGCCTCCGAACTGTGCGTAACCTTTGTGAAGTCCCGTTTCATTCATCTGCTGTGCACCGCCGCCAAGGCTCTGTTGCTCCGAGCCTGTTTAAACGAACAAATTTGTTCGTTGCGGGCAAGCAGCTGCGGGTCTGCAAGCCAGATGCTGTGGCAGCGGCCTGCCTTCAACGTGCCCCAAACACAGCGGTCCAACGGAGCTGCGTGTGGCTCCAACTCTGCTGTTGCTCATGCCACCTGCTGCCGTTGGTGCTGCACGGTGAGCAGTGTGGCCGACAGGTGCGCACACACAGGTGCGTGTGGCAGACCACTCGACCGCAGGTAAGCTACACATGTTCTGCCCCTGCATAGATCTACACTTTTTTGCTTGCTGCCCCTGCATCTACACTGTTCTGTTTTCTGCCCCTGCATCTACACTTTCGTGCTTCATGCCCCTGCATCTACACTGCCTCTGCCATCTACACTGCCGTTTCAGTAGGTCATGCATCAGACGGCATCGAGCTGAGCTGATGGGTTGCATGCTAGCCCTGGGTCCAGAAGACTGCTCGCACTGGCCCTGCTGCCGCACTGGGGTACCTCGTGGCCAAGGGGGACAGACGCCCCGACACTCGGCCGAGTCTTGCTTGCTTGCTGTTGCCCTCGCTGCCGGGCTCTTGCGTTGATCTCCGTGTAACACTCGGCTGAGTCACGCTGAATCACTGATACTATACAGTATTCACGGCAACCCCTCTCTGCAACGTGCAGCCGATCATAACCGCCGAGGATGTGCGGCGGTGCCCTTGTTCCACATGCAGTCCGAAGCCACTGCGTTTCGTGACATTCTCAAGCAGGTATGCCTTATAAGATCGCATAACACTTGGCCTCGGAGTGCAAGCACAATCGCGCAGCTTTTTGATTGAGGGCACCCGCGGTGGACTCACAACCGAATAGACATGCGGATGTGTTCAAGCGGTGCTCAGTTTATGGTGTATCCGCACGCCCGGAATCGGCATTTACATCCACACTGACATGACAGTGATCCACCAACAGTCGGGCTGCCTCCTGGCCAGTTGTTTCATCTCGTCTATCAAGTCTATAGTATCGACACAATTCCATGGGGACCACACAGGCGACATGCACACTCTCAAACCACTGCCAGGCCACTTGCACTGGTCAAGCCGCACAGCACATGTTTTGCACAACCTCGCAGTCAATACTATCCCTGCTGTACATTCTCAATCCTAACTCCTGTACACTACTCACAAAGGCAACACTCGACTCTGATCACTTGTGGCCTATGCGGCGGCTGCGGTCTACCGTCCGTACGGCACTATTAAAACTGTAGGCAGAAAGGGGACGAGTGACTGCTACACTCGCAAAACCACTGCAGCTGCGCTGCATCTACCAGATGCGCTGCCGCTGGGCTGTGATGTGCTGTGAAGCACCGTCTCTCCCTCATCAGCGGCAGGGGTGGGGTCGGGCTGCTGTGTGTTGACGACCACATCGCTTGTCGTGCACAACCCGGCTACCCGTCACAGGGAACCGCCGACGAACCGCACTGCAGCGCAGCAGGCATCACATGCCATGCACCAGCAGGTTGCACAGCAGGCGCTCAATCTTGACAGGGCTGACTTGCCAAGCGCGTCCATTTGGCGCCCCTGCCGTGATCTGCTCACAAAAAGCTACTGTACACAGACACAAAAACCAGACCCATCAGCACTTCTTGACTTCGTGCGTTCATAGACTGTCTAAGCAGCAGTCTGAGTTTTCCTCCTACACGAATCACCAGAAACAGCCACAGTGAACAACAGCGTATTAATCATAATATTCAAGACACTTCAACAGCGTATTCAAGACACTTCAACACTGAATCAACAGCTACTCATGGGCCCCAGGTATGGGTGCACGCCACTGACAGCTGACATGGCGTCGTGCATGCTGCCAGCGCACAGCACACACAGCGCCGCGCATGCTGCCAGCACACCTCCCATTCACACTGGGCACTCAAAGCGGGAGCATCACAGTGGGAGCAAATGCCTGCGTACCAACAGGAACATGCCGCATCGTCCGCAGCTGCATGCGTGCACAGCATAAGGCACAGCGGGGGCACGCCACCATATTCACATGCATTGCGGCCTGAAATGCACTCCTCCTCCTCCGCCTGCGGCACTGTGCGCCGTGCCACAGCCGCGTTACTCCTCTGCCTCGGGCAGCGCGATCTCCACCAGCCCCCGGTCCAACGGCAGATGCACCAGGGGCCGCCAAGCCTCCTCCATGACCCCCACCCTCCCCCAGAACACCAGCTCCCGCAGCGCCGACAGCGAGCCGATCGCAGCACACAGCACGGGCATGTGCTGCATGCAGCCGCCGGGCAGGTGCAGCTGCCGCAGCTGCGGCGCACGCTCCAGCGTGGCCGCCGCCGCGGCGACCGACTCCCGGCCCTCGGGCGCCAGCTCCTCCGAGCATCGCAGCTTGAGCGTTGTCAGGTTCGGCACGCTGGGGTCGAGCTGCTCCACGAAGGTGAGCAGGTGCCGCGCCGCGCCGCGTGTCATGTGCACGTCAAGAGTCTCCAGCGTCCGCAGCTCCAGTGGAGCCGCGGCGTCGGCCCCCGGCTCGCCAACGGCCGCCGCCAGCAGCTCGGGCGCATCCACCGGGGCCGCAAACGTGACCGCAAGCTCGCGCAGATCGGCCAGCCCAGCCAGGGCTGCTGTGATCGGCCCAGCGTGCACAGCACGCGGCCAGAACGGCATGTGCAGCGTGCGCAGGCCCGTGCACGCGCGCAGCATGTCAGCGAATGCGGCAATGTGCGCGGCACCCAGCATGCCCAGCACGCTCGCGTCGCTCAGCGTCCATGACAGCTCATGGAGGTGCGGCAGCCGGCCGACTGCGGTGCATGCTGCCGGCAGTACTGGCACATCGGCAAACCCTAATCGCGTTAACTGCATCGCGCTCAGCCGCAGATCCCGCAGGAGATCGTTGTACTGCCGCTCCGGGAAGTCTCCGCCGGCCGTGCCCGCAGGCAGCTGCAGACCGATGTGCAGATCAGCCAAGAAACAGAGGCCGTTCAGAGACCTGACTGCGGCTGAAGCCACTGGCACAGATACGCCTTCCAGCCGGAGGCGCGTGATCTGCCGCATCCCCAGCATCGGCGAAAGATCATTTGCAATGCAGCCACTGGCGTCCAGCTGAACCGTGTCCAGGAGCGGCATCGCTGCAGCGGCCGCGGCAAACACGGCACGAACGTCCGTACCAGCGACGTGCGGAAGCTGCGCGCCACCGTGCTGCGCCGTGCTGTGCTGCGGCATGCGGGGCCAGCAGAGGGACAGGGAGCGCATCGGCAGCTCGCCGTGCGACGCGCGGATCGCATGCATGATTGCGCGTTGGGGGGAGCCGCCGCACGGCAGCGTGAAGGGGTAGCAGAAGAAGTGGCGCAGGGTCGCGACGGGGAGCAGTTGCGCGAGCATCGGAGGCCAGGGTTGTCGTGTGTCGTGGCGCGAGAAGGTGCGCAGGTGCACTGCCGTGAGGCCCGCCAGAGCATGCGACAGCGGCCGCAGCAGCACATCGCTTCCCCTGCTGCCACTGCTGCCGCTGCGGCCGCTGCTGCTGCAGCTGCAGGCACCACTGCAGGTGCAGGGTGCCCTGAGTGTAGAGCCGGGCTTGACGGCCACGGGGGCGGCCTCGGCGCTAAAGTGGCAGTTCAGCAGGTGCATGTCTGACTCTTCGAGGCTGCCGAGGGCCAGGTCCAGGGTTTTGAGGCAGCGGAGGGCCACGAGCGCGCGGATGAGACTGGAGGTGGGCGCGGCAGCTGACACAATCTTCAGGGTGGTGAGCGCGGTGGCCGTGGGGAGGAAGCAGATGTGGGGGGGGCGCGGCGGAGAGCAGAGTTCGAGACTGCGCAAATCCGGGCCCAGCACACTCAGTGAGCTAGCAGTAATGGCGTTGACGTAGGAGATGCGCAGTGCCGGGATGCTGATGCATGGCGCGAATGCATCTGTGTCCTCTTTGTCTCGGTCCTCTTTGTCTCGGTCCTCCCGCTGTTTCTGCAGCTCACGCTGTTTGCGCAGCTCACGTTTGTGCTGCTCCCGCTGCTTGTGTAGCTGCTTCGCGATGAGTTCAAGGAGATGGTTGCAGTGGAACTGCCACTGCGGGATGGCGGAAGATTCCGCGGGGGTGGTGGTGTGGCGGAGGAGCGGGTCGCGGAGGTCGAGGGCGCCGGGAGGCGTGGCGCAGGGCCCGAGGGCGGTGCAGAGGAGGGGCGCGGGCAGGTGCACGAGTTCGAGTGGGTGGAGGTGGGAGAGGACGGTGACCGCGCCGTCGCGGCTCAGAGTTTCAAGGGCGGTCAGGGTGTCGGTGAGCGCCGGGAGAGGGGCGGGGAGTAGGGCTCGGCTGTGGCGGGAGCGGGGGCGGATGCGGGGCTGCGGGCATGCGGGCAGCCGCACGTCTGTCATGAGCTTGAGGAGCCGCACAGAGGCGCGCAGGGGGCCCCGAATTGCGGCTGCGAGCCGGCACGCGGTTTCCTGCTCGCCCTGGCGGTCGATCAGAACGCTTGCGGCCTGCATGCATAGGCTCGTTTCGAGGTGTGCAGGAGTGTTGCGAAACCTCGGAAGGGCCTGTGTGTTGGGGATGCATGTGCGGGAGGGCTGCATATGTCATGTAGACGTATGATATGTATGGAATCGTGCATTGTGTGCAGTCAGGTTGAGCCATGTTTGGCCGGCCAGACAGCCTGCGGAGCTGCCACACTATACATGCATGAGCGTGTTTCACACCAGACGTCAACCGCGGGCCTTGGGACTTGAATCAGTGAAAGAATCAACACACTCACGTTACGTCCATCTGACTCATCATGACAGAGTTTGATTGGAACAGCCACGTGCATAGCCGGCTCTCTGCACGTGTGAGTGAATTGTGCTGCTGGTCCAGTGTGGCAGTCACCGGGTGGAGCATGTTCCTTGGACCATGCGACCAGTCAGATACTACCCGTGCCGCACGTGGGTGCACATGCATGAAGCAAGCCAGTTGCCACAAGCTGTTGCAAAGTTGTGTACAACTGCACCGGTGCTGGGACGACGTCCGTGCACCGCCGTGTTTACCAGCTGACACGCAATTACAACACTCAAGCATCCACGGGCACATAGAGTCTGTATCTCGTGTATTTTGAGGCTCATGATAATGAGGGTCGCGATGCTGCAGCTGGCGAAGGCACATACGGCCGCTCCTGTCTGCAGCTGGAAGCTTTCGAGGTGCCTAGGCGCAAATCTAACTGGCTCACACCGGGACCTGCGAAGCAGCTGCACATGTTCAGACCGTACCCCAAGCAGCTGCACAAGCTCTCCCGGTTCACTTGGCGAGCTCTGCGCCATTGCATAGTACGCCCAACTGTGGAAGCTGTGCGTGTGCAGCTCCAGCGGAGCTAGCCCAGGCGCGCAGCAGGCCTGGACGTCCGTCATCAGCTCCGAGCGAGCGACTGCTCGAGTGTCCACCAGGAAGCCGTCAACATACAAGTGCGGCTCGTCGAATGACACGATCGCCCGTTGCCCGTCCTGAGCCTCGGCTGGGCCTCGGTCGGCCATCGCATGGAGCTACAGCGCTGCAGCGCGCTGTGGCCTGCACGTATGCATACGTGTCGTGGCGCGTCCAGCAGCAGTGCGGTAGATGTACAGGAGCATTCGGAGCACGCAAGCAGGTTTGGGCAGATGGTCGATGTTTCTATCAGCAAGATAGCACGGGTCTTAGCGGAGAAAGTCTCGGTACAGCACGGGGCGCGACGCTGTTGCACAAGCGAGTCTCGAGCAGCGCGGACAATTCAGACCTGCAATGGAAAGCTTTCCAAGCTCCCTGTCTCTTGACCAAATAGATGAATGAATGCTATTCTCGCCAGGGCGTGGCCTACGGAATGCAGCAGCTCGGCGTAGGCGCCAGGTATCAATTGAACTGATCAGCTGATACCGTGTGCTGTGGAGTTCGAGCGTCCAGACCGGTCAACGTTGGTACCATTTCTTGCACACTCTGCAGTGATGTAATGTAACAGCTACTTGGCAAGCGCAAACACACAGTGTACCACCAGCGCGTCAAGTAGAGTAGAGTTCTGCAGGCTGGCGGGACGTCGACTGCATGCATCCCGACAATCAGCAATTCAACCGGGTGTATGTGACAAGAATTCGATGCATTCACGCGGCGGAGGATGCTCATGCATGAAGCTGTTACGTCACACGATTGTGCGCACACGAGGACGTGGAATTGCATGCGTGGCGGTTTTTCGGAGCCAACTCTATATTGATCAATTGGGATCCCATGGGAGCACTGCAGGTCAGTCCCCATGCATGTGCGCCGACTCCGCGACTTCCTCGAAAGAAAGGATCGAGCACAAATCGGACTGCGACCGCGTGTACGGCGCGACACCCATGGAGTGGCTACTGCAGGGAGGCAGAGTCCACGTGTGAGGGCGTTGCCAGAGGCAGGGCGTGGCCGGTCGAGGTTCCTCAGGCAGCCACCGAGGGGGGGCGGCGACGGCATCGGCGGTTGCAGCGCCAACACCGCGGTGTCGACGGGCCGACGACGGGATGCCCGTGCCGATGTCTGCATATATATAGCTAAGCCCGCAGCCGGCCTCAGAGGCACTGCCGCACCGAGTGGCGGATGATCCACGAGAAGGACAAAAAAACACGATGAGGCCATCGGGTCACGGTGTCCCAGTCACGCGGGTTACCACCGCGGTTTACCAGTGGTCCAAGGGTCGCGGGTTACCAGTGGTCACTGGAAAAGCTCGTTTACAAACCGAGGAACTGACATGTAAACTGTGGAAAGCTGCACTACATGGGCTGCGCAGCATCTATTCCGCTGCCCTTTGGGGGCTCGTCTTCCGAAGGCGACCCAGCGTCCTATAAGACAACGCTGACAAGATCCGCCTCTTCTGAGTCGCCCGTTTGCTGCTCTTTGGAAGGCCGGTCTGCCTCCGTCTGGTCTTTGAGAGGTGGCTAGCTGAAGCTGGGGCTTGCTGCACAGGCTGCACTCTGGCTGACCCTGTTGCCTGTTCGTCCGCGGCGCGTACCGCAGAAAGCTCTGGCTTGATGTGGAGAGGCTGTGGCCATTCCAGGTCCGGGGATGGCGTGCACAGCGCCGCTGCTTGCTCAGACTTCAAGGCCTGGAGGCTCGTGACTGGCGGTGAGCGTGTCCGAGGAGATTGCCGAATTGTGCCTGCGCATGTAGCAGAATGCACATTAGGTACAGCGTAATCGTTTGTCAATGCAGGCTCTTCCGGTGGAACGCGCTGCATGCCGTTTTGTGCACGATTGTTGCAATGAATGTGCACCAGCGACGTACTCGGTATGCTGGCGAGCGACAGCCCTTCGCTGGATAGCACGTCTGACTGGGAGAAACACTTTCTTTAAATCTCCGACTGAATGCGTGGCCAGCTGATGGTGCCGCTGGCAGGCTGGCGTTCAACACCAGACCAGCGCACCGGCGTATAGCAAGTCAGCGCGCACAGCTGTCGCAGACACCGCTGATCAGAATCGGCTATGGACATACGGCTATGTAGCGTGTGATTGCTGTTGCACGGTGATGCCATGCTGTGCATGGCACGACGTTGACAACACATTCCATGCCGATCGAAAGCGGCGTGGCCAGTGACCTAGTCAGTTGAAGCAGGGAAGTCGGCGAAGGAGCCGGGAACTAGCCGGCAACTCAGCACAGCGGGCCAGACATACCTGTTCTGGTCATTGTAGATGCCAAGTGCAGGGGAAGGGTTGGGCGTTGATGGATGCAAAGTGGATCAGGTCTGTCCCGCAGCAAGGCTGGCGAGATCAAACACTGGCAGATGGGGGAGGGGAGGCGGAACTGGTGCAGAATTTTTTTTCAGGAGAGGGTTTAACGTGCTTGCGCGTTCCCTGCGCGTGCGATGTTCCGTTTGAATGAGCTTGTACATCGTGTGTACGGCTGATCGATCAGGGCCGAACGTGAACGTGTCTTCCGGGCACAAACAACCACTGTCCAACATGAGAACCCGGTCCACGGCAATGCTGACTCTAGAATACTAGCTACACCGTGTCAAGTGCTACCCCTAGGCTTGATGGCAAGGAAGATGCCTCGGGTGCGCCACCATGGCCTGTGATTCAAGCTTGCACAGGACTGGCCTCTCTCAAATGTTGGGCAACATCACACCGCCAGCATCCCCGTGGCCTCACAGCGGCAGCTACGTCTTCACAGGATTTGGCGCTTGACTGACAGACGGTATTCGCATGGACTGTACTGACATGTGCTGCCTGGCATGGACAGTTCCCAGGCCTGCCATTTCTCAACTCTCTTGTTTCAAACCCAAGGGGCATGCCCCTAATCATGGGACCTCGTCCCAGCAGCGCCCGGGCCTTGCTGGGCATGTTGCAGCTGACAAGCACGATCATGCACTGAGCCATAGCGAGATGCTCCAGTGGCTCCACGGCACCTGCTGTCCGATTCGGGGGTGTTTTCTTTGGGTGGATGGTCTGGCTCCACACTGCGTTCTGGTTTCTCTGCTTATGGCGCACCCGCTTCAAGAAGTCCTGCCGGCCGTGCATGTTCCGACACCATGCTGCAGCCACGGGCCGTGCCTGTGCCCTGAGCGTGCATGCACACCCGCCTCCAGAGCTGCAGCCCCACTGGCCGCTGACGACGCCCACCGATTACCTGCCGGTGCCGAGGAGTCCCTCTATTAGGCTGAATTTGGTGGCTTCGCCTGGGCAGCCCCTCACCATGCACTGTGGGAGAGGTAGGTGGTACTGTGCAGCGTTCCATCCGCCGCAACCTACCTCGCCCGTAGCGGGGCCCCACACCCCCATCTGCTGCCTGGGCTGCTCATGGCCACATCCCCCCCCCCTATCTTTCACCCGCAGCCGCTGCCGCCCTGCAGCTGTGCACCGGCCTTGCAAGGCCTTGGGTACCATCGCCGCATTTCCTTCAGAGGCCCCTGTACAGAATCCAGAATTCGAAGCACGTGTGTTGGAACCTGTCCGACACGGCGAATGGTAGAGTTGAGTTTGTGCGAGTTGGACGTGCACAGTCACACTCCGTCGGACGGTCTGTAGGTGGCTGCTAGCCGCTGCGCTGCGCCGGGGGCTGCGGTTGCTGAGGTGGTAGTCTGGGCCTCGTCTGCGCGTACTCGCCCGCCCCTGCTTCCCCACGCCTGGCCGCGGGCTGCCTGTAGTGCGGCGGTGTGGGGTCCCGGGCGCCTTGCATATCTTCGCTCTGCTGCATCTGCTGGGCTGCCGTCGCGGGGCTGGTCCGCCCCGCAGCCGAGCTGGGGGGCGCTTGCCCCCGGGCTCGCATGAGGGTTGCATGTCGGGGCAGGCGTGCGATTCCTCGGGTGGGGCTGTGTGCAGTGGTGCTGGTGCCATGGTGCGTGGGAGAGGTACCTCCCACTTACGCAGGGTGTGAGAGTGTGAGAGTAGGGGTGGCGTTGGCTGCGTGCTGGCGGACGGTGGTGCGTGCTGGCGGACGGTGGTGCGTGCTGCGGACGGTGGTGCGTGCTGCGGACAGACGGGTGGAGTGCGTGGCTTTGGCGTTTTTGACGCGGCTGTGGAGTGCGCTGGTGTGCGGTTGCGTCGCTTCATTGTGGCCCAGGTACCTGTGCATGTTGATGCTTGCTGCTATACCTCCTTGCTGGGGTCCAGTTGCTTGCTTGCGTGCCGTTCCCCTCGCTGCCGGCTCTTGCGTTCAAGTTGATCTCCGTGTAACACAGCCACATGTTGGTAACTCACACCTGCACAGGCACGTTTTGTTTCCTGCTGATGTTCCCCCGGCGCTGCTGAGGCCTTGACCTACCACAGTGTAACACAAGCACGTGCAGTGTCCATGCGTCATAGGCATTTTGCATGGTACATTACTGTTCGATCGGCCGCGGCGCGCAGCCTTGCCATCGCTGCAGCTCTCAGATTGCCTGCACATGCTCGAGTCTGCAGGCCTCCAGGGATGCGGACCGGAAGAGGCTACACATCTAAATTGCTCCGGGTGGAGGCTGTATGTCGTCGATTAAGCAGTGTTCCTCATAGATGATGATCTGGGCAGCGGAGGTCCAGCTATTGCTATAGCTATAGTCTTGCATTTCTCGCCAAAGCGTCCAGACAGGATGGCGGGTTTGGCTGCGCTCCGCACCCGCAACCAGGCGCGGCAGCCACGTTATACAGCTTGTAGACGTACGTATGCACATGCAGAAGACCCTCGTGCCGTGCCGAAGCAGGTGCTGAGCGACAGGCATGTCGTTGTCGTTGGAGGAGGCCCCGGTGGGATGATGGCCGCAGCGCAGCTGGCGAGGCTGGGTGGCAAAATCGACGTCTACGAAAGGTTTCCGGCGTCAGAGGCCGTGTTTGAGGCAACGAAAGCTTTCAGGGCTGGCTGGTTGATCATGTTGGGTCAGCAAGTCGCGCCAGCGTTCGAGTCTGCCGGAATCAGCGCGGATCTGGGAGCAGAGAACCAGTGCGCTACTCCGCAAATGGGCCGCTTGAGGCATATTTTGGCGCCACCTGTGCGGGTTGATGTATGGGTGGATCCTCTGTATTGGGCATCAACGCGAGTAGCGTAGGGCATGTGCATGCACACTGGCAGGCCTGGATCTGGTGAGCGCTCATGAGCGGCACAATCATTTCAAGTTTGTTTCAGCACACGCATAGGAATACGAATCGTCGCGAAACCAACGCATGCGCAAGATGATAGAACTTGTTTACGCAAAGATGTTGGTTTGTGTCGCATTCGTGGTTCTACGACGACCTTGGACGTTTGAACGCTGTGACGTGGCAGGCTAGAAGTCTGCACTACGTCGGCCAGCCCAGATAAGCCAGCCCCGGTCGGATACTATTAGCCAACAGCTTTGGGGGGCTGCGGTTGCTGTGGCAGCGGTCTTCACTGCGTCTGTGCATACGCGCCCGCGCCTGCTTCCCAGCGCTCCAGCTTGGCCGCGGCCTGCCGCAACTGTGGCAGCTGGCGTCCCGGGTACCCTGTGTATCCTCTTTCTGCTGCATCTGCTGGGCCGCCGTGGCGGGGCTGGTCCTCCCCGTTTTGGGCAGAACTCACCCCCGGGCTTGCGGGGGGGTTGCCTGCTGGGGCGGGCGGGCTGCGGCCCACATGGTGCCATGGTCGGTGGGAGATCTCTCTAGAGGTAGGGTGTGAGAGTGGGGGTTGGTCGTGGCTGTGTGCTGGCGGGCGGTGATGTGTGGTGTGGATGGGGGAAGTGTGTGGCTTGGGTGTGGATGTTGTGGTGTGCGCTGCGGCTGGTACACGTGTGCGATTGTGTGGCTTCATTGGAGCCGTTCTTTCATGGGCAACTGTTGCGTGTTGGTGCTAGCTGCTACCTGCTTCCTCGGGTCTGGCGGCTTGCTTGCTTGTTGTTGCCCTCGCTGCCGGGCTCTTGCGTTGATCTCCGTGCAACATCACCTATCGATGGGATCGATAGGGTTTTTTGCCCAACGCTGGCACCTGTCCGCACCTCCCCCCGCGCCGCCATTCGTCTGCCTGCCTCCATTACTCACTGCCCCCCGGCTCCCCAAGCCCAGCCCAGCCCAGCTCCAAACACATCCTGCTGACGACCTTGGCCGCCTCATTGCCGCCAGTGGTTTTAATACACTGTAGTCTTCGGCAGTGGCCACGGCTGCCGCGGCCGGCAACGCGTTGAATTCGCGCCGGAGATGCGCCACAGTGCCCACACCTGATACTTCCGCGCGTTACCAATTGAATCCGGCCTCAAGGTCGCTCATGCACATAGATCCGCAATGTCCATCGGCCCCACACGCAAACTCTCTTCGCATCTCGCAGAGGCCACAGGGAGCTCTACTACCAGTGGCCCATACCTGGCAAGTGCAATCTATCATGGTGTTGATATGTGCATGCGTCTATGTGTACACAGGTCTGGTGCTGTTTGCAGGATCGAGGGGTCGCGTGTGGTGCAAAGCTCTGGGGAGCTCGAGTTTCTTGGACCGTGGTCGAGCGATGGCGATGCCCTGCTGAAGAAGGAGAATGTGGTTGCGCTTGCATCGCGCATGACCATCGCGGCACACATCCGCAGCGAGTGCGAGCGTGTCTACAAGGACCAGGTGCGCCGGCCCTGCCCGTTGACGCCACATCACTTGTGCCGCGCGCTGTGCTGGCCACGCTGCGGGCATGCAGTGGCGCTGTGTAGCATGTCCAGGAGTGCAGCTGCGCTGGTGTCGCGGTTCTACCGAATGGCTGCCCGCGGATGGGGCTGCTGCCGCAAAAACTGCCGGGCCCCACATGTTGTACAACTGCTTGCACGCGGTCTGACCGGACCCCGGCGCCGATACGTCGCCGCATCTCAGCGGCGCGGCATTGCCACAGCCGGGGCACGTCCCGCCTCATGATCTGCTCGCAATCTCTGTACTGATGGACACAAGGCCTCCCAAGGTCGCACACCAAGTCGGTCGGAACCGCTCGACCGCACAGGCCGCCGTCACCCGTTTCCACACACTTACAAATTGTATCCTGATGACTTGCCGTTGCGACTTGAAGATGTGTGCTGGCTGTACGAGGCAAGCGCATGCAGTGTTGCCTGAACTACGGCCTCCGGCATGATTGCTACTGGGGCATGGAGGGCACTTTTAATAAAATTTCGTGTGTGTGGACGCATGCATGTATATGTGCACAACAGTCAGGTGCCACACACGAGTGCATACACATGTTTTACACAGGCCCACACCACTAGGGCATGCATGTGCACCACGTCTGCACTGATCACACGCGCAGCTGCTGAGGGACATGTGAGAGTGCAGTGGAGCGCGAGCACCAAGAGTGGACCATGGCCATGGGGCGCTTGCATGCGTGCGCTGCACTCGACGTGTCTGTTAAAAATTTGTGTTGAGTTCCCCCTCCGCCGCCTGTTCCCGCTGGCGGGCCCTGCCGCAGTGCCGCTCATGGTCCCCTTGAACTGCACAGTGTGAATCTCCTGTGTGGTGCAACGTTTCCACTGCCTGCCGCAGTCCCGCCGTTGAGGAGCGACGGGTTGTGCGCGAGCTGGTGGGTAGGGTGCATCTCGGACAACATGTCAATTTGAGTGCTGCTGCTGCGCATGCTGCAGGTGAGGGTGCGGCACGGCATGACGCTGGTCGACGGCAACCCGGCGCAGGGAGAGCTGGTGTTTGAGGATGAGGACGGGCAGCAGTCCGCGGTGCGGGGGGATTTGATTGTGGCCGCAGACGGAGTGCACTCCACCACGCGCACCCTCCTCCAACACCACGTGCGCCGCCGCCTGCATCTCGAGTTTTTACTCTTACCATCTCGACTTTACTCTGACCTGGTGCCAGATGCGCATGGATGACGCGGATGACGCGGCGAGATGGTAGTAGAATGTTCGGGTCTGACCTGCACATGATCTCAGCTCGAGCATGGCGCTGATCTCAGCTCGAGCATGGCGCTGATCTCCAGTGGCTCTGTCATGTGGATCATGATGATGGCTGCTCCGTCAGCGCGTCAGGGCGACCCGGACCCCCCCCTGTTTGCAAGTCACGGCCGCTGCAGGCGCGCACAGCGCACAGCGCACAGCGCATCGCGGCGGAGCGTGGATCCATGTGGGATCGACGTCGATGTCCCGGGGCCCCTTGGGACCCGATCAGTGTCAAACGTGCAACCTGAATGCAACAAGCACATGCGGCTCAAGCGCATGAGGCCCTTGCAGGATCTCTCCATGACGGTGGAGCTGTCGGACTGCCCGTCCCTACTGGTCTCGGTCGCGCTGCCAAACCAGGGCGACCCCACTCAGTGGCACAAGCTCACGCAGGCTGACGGCCGGCCCTTCTCCCGGCCGCTGCCCGACGGGGTCACCCGGCCGTCAGGCGCCTGGAGCTCCTCCTTCTACCCGGCACCCCCAGCCGACAAGGACGCTACCATCCTCAACATCTGGGCAGGCCGTGCTGCGCGCGACATGACCGCCAGCCTGGTTGTCAGCCCGAGGTGTGCCGCCGCCGCCGCATGGCTCCCTCCCACCGCGCGTGCTCCCTCTGCCGCACTGCTCATGGCTCATATGACACGACTCCTGTGGACTGTGCCAGCGAGTATGTGTGTGCATGTGGTGCGTGTGCCTCGGGGCGCCAGGGATGTTCGTGCCTGCTGTGCCTGCTGTGCGTGCTGTGCAGCATGCGTAAGCTGTGTCGTCCTTCATGAGTGCACTGCTTTCATGCATGCATGCATGTTCCGCGGCTGCTGCTGGTACGGGAACAATGTGACACAACTGCGGCTGCGCGAGCAGGTGGCTGGCTAGGCAGAAGGACAGGGACCAGATCCTGCAGTGGATGCACGTGGCATTCCCGCAGGCTCCGACAGTGTGGCTAGATGAAGTCGCGGACGCGGTCGAGCGCGCGATTCAGGGCGACAGGTCTGCAGTCAGGTGCGGCATGGCCTGCTGCGCGCTGTGTGCTGTGGTGTTGAACGCTCCGAAGCACGCGCCCAGAGGTCTGCACTGATTGGCTTGAGTGCATGCCAGTCTGCATGCACTCAACCTCAACAGCAGGCGACTGTAGACGCATGAGTATGTAATAATGCTCACATTTAGTAATACTCCTTAAAGGAGTCCTTAAATGAGTATGTAAGATTCCAGGCTGCGATTGCACAGCTGCCGCTGTCTGACTTGTGGCACTGGGAGCGACCCCCCACTATCTCCAGCATCCTGCTGCTCACATGCGATGCAGATGGCGGCGACTTTTTTTTTTCACCGGCAGCAGGCCGTAGTGCAGGCAGCACAAGTACCTCGAGACGAACAAGCTGGGCGTCGGGCGTGCTGTGCTGGTGGGCGATGCCGGCCACTGCATGTCGCCGCACCTCGGCATGGGCTGCAACACGGCCCTCATGGACGGCCCCGCCCTCGCGGCCGCCGTGACTGCCGTGGACGGCGACGTCACGCGCGTGAGCGCCGCGTTCACGGCCGCGCGGCTGCCGACGGTGGCCGCGCTGGTGCGCATGACGAAGGACCAGGCGATGCGCGTCACGTTTGACATGCATCGCAACGTTCGGGAGCTGCTGCGTGCTTTGCCGTTTTCATTCGGCGTGTACATGGGATTCTTGCGCCGCAAGAAGCACATTCCCGGTATGGACCTTACATGCATGCCATGTGTATGCAGCCCTGCCCACTGGGGCAGCGCTCTCGCTCCCGGCGGTAGCGGCAGGGGCATGCTGTGCGCACAAACCCCCCTGGCATATCGCGAGCAAGCACGTCCCAACACAAAAGAACGCCTCTGGTGTGCACGTTCATCTGCACTCTAGCAGTATGCACCAACGCCGTCACCGCGTATTTGACACAGTCTGTGCCCATGCGCAGCACGGCTGGTGTGCACAGCATGCCCAGCGCGCACAGCATGTGCGGTCTAGTGTGGAGGTAGCAGCGCGCAACGCAGGCCAGTGTGAGCCAGGCCGTGTCTGATCGCGTGCTGCGTGCTGTGCAGGTTTCCTGCTGCCGCGGACGACGCTGGTGTCGCTGATGGCCGGCGCGGTCACGCCGGTGGAGACGGAGCGGCGGATCAGGGGGTACTCCTACACGGTGTTTGCGAGCGCCGCCGCGGTCTTTGTTCTGGCGCTGGTGGGGGTCGGCCGGGCGGTCGCCGGGATCCTGTGACGTGTGCTGCCGTCATGCATGCTCGGCTTCACTGTGATGCGCGGCTGTCGTACACCCGAGGGCTGACCTCGAGGCTTTAGAGTGGTGTGCACATGTCATCAGTGTGCGGTTGATCCGAGCGGCATGCGCTTGCGCCGAAGCCCCACCATCCCCAAGCAAGCGTGAGTGGCTGCCGCGTGTGTATGTGGCGATCGGCCTCTGCCGCTGCCGTGCAGCCGTGTTGCGTTTGCGCAGCATCTGGCAAAGCCGGCAGGCGCCGCTTGCGCGGTGGCAGCTCCAGTGCTCAGTGGCCGCTCACAGCCAGTGGCGCCGGCGCTGCGACCTCATGGAAGCCTTGCGGTGCGTCCGCAGAGTGGGAACGGACAGACACAGGCGCAGTCCACGCACAAATCAACTCCGCTTGCTAAGAGTAACTGCACATGAACAGCCATGGACATCACACCGTAGGGTTTGGCGTGATGCCGATTGGGGGGTTTTTATTTCCAAGTAACTGCTGGCGTGATGCCCGGTTGGTTTTCAAGTGTATCTCATTGCTCTTGAAGTGGCTCTGCTTGCCAGAAATGGTATACAACTCTTCGGACACTTCCGCCAACTCCAGCCTTGAAATCATGCCAAGTCCTTGTGCGAAGGACGTAGGTTGTGGTATAGCTTTGAAGAGTTGACGCATTCAGCTGGATTTCCTACAGCTGCGCACAGTCATCACGTGTACTGGCCACTGTACCAGTCCGCCCACGCGGATTTTGTTGTCATGACGCGCATTTGAGCCGGTCGAGTCAGAAGCGCGTTGGCAGCTCTCATATGGTTGGACTTCTGATTGGCTTCCGCAAAAGCACCGGATTACTTTAGGCACAGCGGTTCGATCACGGCCTTGCAATTGGTGGAGTCTGAGCTGAAAGCACAAGCAGCGATGATCGGCGTCTTTGCCTCGAGGCCTTGCTGAAGCTTCTAAGCTTCGTGCCCGGGCGCCAGCAACCGCATATACCAGGTCATTGCAGCCGTACCTGTACGATTGTAGGAGTTTGTGCCGGCATGTCTCAGCAGGTGCTGAGCGACAGGCATGTCGTTATCGTTGGAGGAGGCCCCGGCGGGATGATGGCTGCAGCGCAGCTGGCGAGGCTGGGCGCGCAAGTCGACGTCTACGAAAAGTATGCGGCAACTGATGCTGTTTACGAGTCGACGAAAGGCTTTAGGGCGGGGTGGCTCATCATGCTGGGCATGCAAGTCGCGCCAGCGTTCGAGTCTGCCGGCATCAGCAGAGACATGGGAGAAGAGAACAGGTGTGACAGTCACCTTCCAAGTACTGTTGCGCTAGTTGAGTATATGCATGTGTGTCGAATCACGCCTCACATGCGGCGTTCGAAGCACGTACGTCGGGCCAACTCGTCCGCATGCACACGACGCGACGATCGAAGTCCTCAGCATGTCAGCACAGTGCACGGTGAGAACACATTGACCCGAATAGGTCCTAGCGCGAGTAGCTGTAGTGTTTGGCAGTCAGCGCGAACAGCTGCAGCCTACAACGCGGTCTAACGACCACAGCATGGAGAAGAACCGAGCGCTCCAGTGCCATGCACCAACCCAGAGCCAGAGCACCTTCCCACAAAGAAGCTGAACACAAAGGAGCTGTACGCGTGCTCACATTGCCATATCCATGAGGCCTCAGAGCTGCTGCCGTTCTGGCCATGGGCACATGACCGCTGGGTGGCACTGAGTGTTACACGGAGATGAACGCAAGAGCCCGGCAGCGAGGGCAAAAGCAGGAAAGCAGACGACTAAACCCCGCTGGGTGGCACTGAGTGCAACATGAGATATGTTACGTACCTCACAGGTATGCTCCTCAAGGTGGTAGAACCACAGGACAGAAGTCACGGCAATGCAGCAAACACATTCACCATGGCCGAATGCCGTGCGCAAACTGAAACAAAGCAGCTTCAGTATCACGCTACAGGTTCCTCAAGACGGCATCTCTGTCTATTCACTTGTACTGCTCATAGCACACAGCACACAGCACTGAGCGCAATATGGCACAATCCGACCCGTGACCGCTTCCTGCATGTGGGAGCAGTCCAGCTGAGATCATCAGGCCTCTGACAACTCCAGCCGGAGCACAATTCTCCACTCCACCATGCATGCCAGTATGGCCCCACATGCAGCCCCATGCACCATCACAATTGCAACATGTTGACGTGCCGCATTGCATGGCAAGGCTATGCGTCACACCGGGCCGCCGCCGAGCCCATCACGAGTCTCGGAAGGTGAATTGCGGTCATTGGTAGGAACGCACTGGTTTCTTGCACCACTGGTGTCTGTGTATGATGTTGCACGGTGTTGCCCAGCCAGCTCAGTCTGAAGAGTTGGCAGGTCAACACAGTGTACATGCTGTTTGTGAGTGTGGTTCGTGACACTGGCAGCATGTCGGGTGGCCGTGCTGCTTCTGGTGTTGGCTGTGTTTCTGGCCTCGGCGCTGCTCGGGCCTCGGCCTGTGTCACACTGCAGCTGTGGCAAATCAAGGCCGCAGCAGCGCCGAGGGAAGGAAGCATGGAGCAGGGGGCGTCGACCTGTGTCAGTGTGACAACGCCTGCCGCATGCATTGCACATATGTACACCCGATGTGCGCGCGTGCAGCTGTGTGGTCATGCATGCACCAGCCAGTGATGGAACAGTGCACTGCAGCGGCATACCGAAAAGTGAGAAAGTGGCACACCGCCTGCCAGTGCTCTGGCGATTGCAGCTGGCCATGGGCCATTCTTTCGATCCCAGCCAGTGTGCCAAGACATGCGTGTGATGCAGCGTCCGAACTTGGTCTCATATATACCAGTTGGTTGGGCTCCATGTAGCACCAGATGCAACACGCTTCGCTGGCGCGAAAGTGCGGGCACCGGTCTCGACACAGACGTACAGCAACACCCACTACACAAAAGGGGTACCATGATGCGCAAACTGCATTTGCGTGACGTACCACCGGTACAGTGGTAGCATGTGTCAATTCAGCATGATCCACTGGCAGTTATGACTGGACACATGCTATAGTACCGTACTCCCACCAAATATCGAAACCCTCATTGCTTATTTTTTGGCTGGCCATTCCGGACCATGGGCCCAAATACAGCAGCTTCTATGGGCACTTTGGAGAACCAATTTCGGATAGTGCGGTCGACTAATTTGCAAGTATAGAGTATCTACACATGTGTGCAGGATCGAAGGCTCCCGCACCGTGCATGGCACTGGAGTGGTCGAGTTCCTGGGGCCCTGGAAGCCGGAGGGTCAGCGGGGAACGCTGAAGCGGAGCGACGTGATTGCGCTTGCGTCACGCATGACGATCGCCTCACACATCAGCAAGGAGTGCCAACGCGTCTACGGCGACCGCGTGCGCCCCTCGTGCCCGCCGTCGCCGCTCCGCTTTGCGCTGTCCTGGTGTCTGCAGTGGTCTAGCACTGGTACTTGCAGCTGCAGGTGTAGAACTGGTATAGATGCCCGACCTACTATCTCGGCTGCTACATCATGATCACGGGCGCTAGTACCGAACCGTGACTGCTGCTCATGGTAGTTGATGGCCGATGTCGCCTGCTGCTGCAGCCGTCTGCCATATGGGCAATACCCATACGCATGGGCAATGTTGTACACCCTGAAGGTTTGGTCTTCAGCACACCCTCCCTTAGTTGCTGCAATTTGAACAATGCAGGGAGGTCTGATTGCAAATGGCCGGTCCCGGTTCCCCGGCTGGCCAGCCATTCAGTGTAGTCGTTGGTAGCATGCTTTGGCGCTGTGCGACGGCTGTGCAGACAAGAGCAACAAATGTAGCGGCATGCATTGTATGGTATTCACTTGCACGTGCCATTGAAAAAAATGAAAAGATGGACTTGTTGTTGAAGGTGACGGTGCACAGCGGCATGGAGCTGGTTGACGGCAACCCAGCTCAGGGCGAACTGGTATTTGAGGACAAGGGCGGAGCACGCACAGAGGTGCGGGGGGACATGATCGTCGGCGCTGACGGCGTGCACTCCACCACGCGCCGCCTCCTCCAACAACACGTGCGCGTCCCTTGGCCACTGTTTGAAACCTTGCGTATGCACCACCTAGTTTGCCAGCACCGACTCGAGCTGATTCAATCCGCACGTTTCGCTCAGGGATGCCGACAAGAAG
>JALKAD010000034.1:463291-486451 GCA_024500015.1 Ulva compressa | reverse complement strand
AGCTGCTTCACCATGCATTCACTGGCGTCGCGTGCTAATAGTATGTCTTGCTGAGCGCTGCTCGCCTGCCGCATCGCAGTTTCATGTACATCGAACTAATGATGCGCGCCATGTACATGGCGCACGTGCGCCATGTGCGGGTCTACTCCTGGCGTGTGTCTGCTCCTTGTGCCGCGCTCCTTGTACTGCGCGAAGACCTCATCTGTTCGCTCATGTATGATCTGGGGACGGGCTGAGGGTCTGTCATGCAACTTGTTGCCGAACATCTACGGTCCGGTGCTGAAGTCTGGGACAGCCCACTCTCGTACACTATCAAGCGCATGCCGCACGATCGGCAGAAAGTCCTCCTTCACGAGCGTCACCGCCTTGTCGCGCAGGGCAATGTAGTCCCCCGCCTCGGACGGCGGCCGCTCTGCCAGCTCGCCCATCACGACGTGGTGCCGCAGCACGTTCACGTACCCGAGGAAGCCCCAGCAGCGGTCGGTCTCGTCAAAGGGGTACGGGAAGCTGCCGTGGCCGTTGGGCCGGCGCCAGCACGGCGGGCTGACGATGATCATCTGAGCGCCGTCGGGCAGGTACACGAGGCGGAAGCTGCGGCTGCCGATGGTCGACACGAGCACGGTCGTGCGCGCCAGAAGCTCGATCTGCTCCTTGCCTACAGCCGTAGCCCTGGCGGTCATATGCATTCTAGAGTTAAGGCAGTCCGCCGCTCACTACACTTGCGAATGAGGAGTCATCTGCTGCGCTCGTACATGCCGTCAAGCTAAACAGCGTTCCATGCATGCCAGCCAGGTGCTCTGCCACATTGTGAAGTACAACACTGTTGTGTAGCCTACACAACAGTGTTGTTCTTCACAATGTGGCAGCAATAGTATTCTCATCCACTGTGTTTGATGAATTGCCATGCTTGCCTCCCTCAATGCATGACCACAATGCGGAGCATCACACTCAGGCTATTGCGGTTCTCATATATTCTGCTGCTGAGATTTCAATCACATGCACTTGCATGCATGCATGCCATCCCGTGTAGGGATATCTCCGGGACCGCACTCGTCAGATTTGAGATGACGAGCCACTTCACCTCCACTCCCGGCAGCTCGCGTCGCAGCTCCTCCGCCATCGCCTCGCCGTTCTCGAACTGCCGCCTCTCGTTCTCATGGCCGTCCAGCAGCACCACCAGCGGCCGGAGTGACGCGGCGGGCACGTGCGGCACGCCGTTGTTGCCGTACGCGAGATCACGCATGCTGCGCCACGGCCACGGCGCGCACATGTGCGCCCAGTAGGAGAATTTGTGGTTAAGGTTACTGGTGCCGCCGACTCCGACATGAACGTCCAGCGCCGTGCTGCCGCGCCCCGCCAGAACCTTCCGGAAGCGCACCCACCGCTGCTTGCGGCCCTGTGCGCCTTCTGCAGGCAGGCAGCACTAGTGTGAAGATGACTGTGGCAGGTAGAACCGCCCCACCACACACTGCAAACTGGTGAGGTTGATTTTGTGCTCGAGCCATCAGTGTTCCCATACCTGGCACATCTAGCACATTGCACACAACGCGCTGACACGCGTGCCACTGAGGTCACAGGAGGGCATATGCATGCCGGCATGCAGTTCTCGTGTGGGGCACAAGCAGCAGGGGATTTTAGTTGCACCTCCGAGGTAGTCAGCCATCATGTCCTTCCACAGCACGCGCTCCGGCCTGCCCGGGCGGCTAGGGATCCAGCTCGCGTAGTGGTCCAGCAACGGCAGATCGCGGCGCAGCGAGGCGTACTGGCCAAAATCGTTCGAGGGGCACATCACCCACAGGAAGTCGCGAGGGTCGAGGCCGAAGCGCAGCGCGACGTCTACCAGCGGCATGAGCGAGTCCCGCAGAAAGTGACCGATGCTGTTAAGGTTCACGATCGTGCGCAGGTGCACGGCAGGGTACGGCGCGTCCACCACCTCCGCCGCCGGAGGCGCCGCCTCGCCTGCGTGCCAGTCCATGTAGAACTCATGCAACGTCCAGTTGCCGCCGGGCGGGTCGGTGACCATCCTGCATACCAAACTTTGCTGCACACGCTGTTCATGCTACGATGCCCTCCTGTGCCGCGACGTGCGTACTGCCGGGACACAGCAGGCTGTCCCACCACCGCAGGACAGGCTGTCACTGCAGCTGCTGACAGGCTACATACTATACTGGTAGCCTGTTACCCCTGCCTGCATGGGTACGCTTCAGCAAGCAGCAAAGCAGCAGGGCTCGCATCATGGACACCCATGTCAACACCCCAATCCGACAGCTGAATCCACATGTATTTGTCCATCCCTCTCAAATCAGCTTGAATCAGCCTCTCTGGTGTACCGGGACTAATGCACGTCAGCGTGCGGTCTCCCACGGGAGCGGCCATGAGGGTGCGCACCGTTTGAGCTTGATCCAGGGTTCATCTGGGTCGAGCTCGTCGCTGGTGAGGAGGAAGTCCGTCATCATGTGCGGCTGTGTGTGCTGCTCCCCGAAGAACGCCCACCGCTGCCGGTGCGTGTCCCACAGCAGGTCCTGGAAGTAGCACGTGCGCGCTGCGATCACGCCGCCCGTGCAGGTCATGCGTGGCTTCAGGGGGTCATCCTCCACAAGAACTGGCAGGTCTCCCTCGCTGCCGCCCGGGTCTGGGGCCATGGGGTCGGCTGTCCATAGGTACCTACTACTACTAGACGCTGCCTCGGCTGCCTGCATGTGCATCATAATCAACTGTGTGCACGCTGTATCCTTCAGAAATATCCCGCACAAAGCCTCGCGAACATATGAATAGCCGTACGAACATATCGCGCCTGCAGCGTATGCAGCACAGCACAGGGCAAGGGGACGTGCGGATTATACTAGTAGGCCATGGGCATGTGCATCGATACTGCTTTCTTGCTAATTTCCTGGTGCCGATCCAACAAATCCACAGTTCAGGGTCGCATTCAGAAAATTAAAACACTGTTGGCACATGCACATGCATATGATCCAGGGCGATCGGCCGCCAGCTTGACGGGCAGCGCTAGCGATAATGCTTTCAACAACGAGCAGCGAACACACGCAGCCTCTGCTGAAGGCGCACATTCACTGTTGCTGCGGCGAGGATCAAGCAGAAGGCACGGAGCGTGCAGCGCTTCACGTGCACACTGGCACCGGTGGCACTTCGAGCAGGCACAGCCTGCGCTTGCGCTGAGCTCGAGCTCATGCCCCACTGATTCTATGTTCTCGCTACCTGCCTTACTTACACCATCTGCCTTCTGCTGTTCACTGCAAATGTCACGGTTTCAGTCGACTGTGCAAGTAGGCGCGTGGTATATCCCGGTCTTGCTAAGCTGCCTACACAGAAGCCGCTAGCGCCGGCCACAATCATGCATCAGACTAGATTACCAGCGTCTCCGTTCGTAGACACAATTAAGTTGCAAGGAAAAGTATACTTGAGAGTTCCCCTGACTGTGCGGGAAATCGTCCCTTCTGGTACCGGTTGGATGCACCACCGGCCGCACGCGTGCTATGTTGAAGCTACAGGCGAGCAGCTGCAGGGCCGGCGCCCGGGCATGCGCAAATGCCGCGCCCCACGCACTGCGACCCATGATGAGGGCCTCGAGGTAGTACTGGAGTTCACTGGCAAGGCACAAATACTGATAAAGCATGTAAATCTTAGGCATTGAGGTCCTGGGACGGAAATTGGAATCGCTCCGGATCCAAGTTATCGAACACGGTCCGTGGAGCAGCATCGATATCGCACCTACAGGTGAAACTGCTGATAACGATGTGGCCTCGCTGCAGCTTGTAGCTCGCGGACTATAGGCCCGCTGTGACAGAGCAGGAACGTACTGCAATCAAGACGGCCTGCTTCACACATTGCGTGTTCGATCGACACACACATGTGCAACCATAACATAGGGCTCGTGCTTTGCATTGGATGCGCGTGCCGCTTACGTTGTCTGCCACTGCACGCGCCAAGCACGGCCATCCTAGCCAGGCTTGGATTCCTCATGTAACCCACAATTGTTATGTACACCATCGAACATGGTTAACTTGCTCAGATCACATGCACTCTGATCTGCCTGCGCGCACTGCGCACCAGGAGTCTACGTATACAGGCCTAGATCTAGAGCGCTTGAAAATTCTTGGTATTCCCTGCCAGTGTTTGCGGTCTCGATATGAACCAGTTTCCTCCCGGGAATGGCAATGCAGACCGAAATGACCGTACAAAGTGTCACCAACCGTGTTGTGACAGCCCTGCAGGGCCCCGGGTTCCGTATTCGGCGCTATGCGTTCGACCGGGTTTGGCCAATTGCAAGTTGCTCGAAATAAACCCTTGCATGGCCATGTCCCGCCAGGGTGTTACACGGAGATGAACGCAAGAGCCCGGCAGCGAGGGCGACAGCAGGAAAGCAGACGACCAAAACCCCCGAAAGCAGACAGCAACAACAAGCAGCCGCCAGGGTGTAGGCGTCTACTGTGCACAGCTGTGTACTTTTAATTGGATAAGGATGCAGGTGCTTACAATCGGTCCGACGCGGCGTAACGCCTTCTGTGCACAGCTGTGGTACCGGTCTCTGTCGCACTCGTGCACTCGTGCGCGCTGGTCGACTCCATTTACATCCTGCCCTAGAGCAGATCGACCATGTGACCTTTCGAAATCGCGGGTACTGCACAGGCACTCCAGCCTGGATCCCGGCGGGTTTCCCGCTCGCCTGTGAAGTACCTGTGTTACGTATACATGGAAATCGACGCCTGCAGGAGCCCGACGTCGAGGGCAGCAAAAACGTTCCTTTTGGCCATATAGCTAACGTTAACTATAGTGCCTTTAAAGCCAGGAATCGCGTCTGAGCTATACATATGTATGTCTGCCGTTTCACATAACCCTTTCGACACCTCAGTGGGGAGTCTGCGAAGGTTCAGAATCCCTGCAGCGCTGCATGCATGCGGCCAGTTCATACAGAGCTCTGCAGAGGTCATACTTTCTCAGGTATCAGTCATGGAACAGTCCCAGGATTCAATGCCATTGCAATCACATTGTGATTCAGTAGTGCTCGATTTGCCGCATGAGAGTGTGCACCACTGGTGGCACTGAGGATCTTCAAGTTGGGAAGGCACCACTGGTGGCACTGAGGATCTTCAAGTTGGGAAGTTTACATGTATACGTATCACAGCATGCTGGAGTAGGCCTATTCCATCCTCTGTGCTGACAGTGTCCACAGCCTGTTTCTCCCACTTCAGTTGCCTCCTGACCAATTGCGTACATGTCCACTCTACAGTGTGGCATGACAGGGCCCTGTCATGCTGCTGTGCTGGGCACTGCTGTTGGACCTGTTGCGTCTGTCTTGTGAATCTAAGCACCCTGACGCATCCTGTTCTCATGCCACACACCACACACCGTACACCGTATCTGTGACAGATAGGGTCAACCCTCAGCATCTCTGCCCCCTCCCCCCCTCTCACGGCCCTTCGAGACCCCACACCCCTTCAAAACCCCACCGAAACCTCCAACGCCCGCCCCCCGCCTCTCGCGCCGGCCCATCCCCCCGGCCCCCGTTCGGGGTGGCAGTGCAGAGGTGGCTGACCGCCGCGCCTGGCCGCAAACCTCATCATCCCACACGAGATCCCGCTGCGCATCAGCCGCCAGACGGGCAGACGGCTGGATCGTTGGAAACGTTGGTCGCCTGCGCGTGCGCAGCATGCACAGTTGTTCTTGCCCCACCCCATATGCTCGAAGACTAGATTCTACAGCACATGCATGCCAGTGGTGCAATGCAGGCTCGGATGACCGCTCTTTTGGTTATGGTAGACAGCTGCGTGGACGCACTCCCACTGGACACTGTGTTCATGCACCATTGATGTGGCCACATCAATCACCCGTTGCAGCCCGGCCGCTGTGCCGGAGGCCCTGGCACCTTGAAGGTCGTCCGCATACGCTTGCCGAGAAGGCTGCCGCTGCAAGCCTGCATTGCCCACTGCAAGTGTCTCCGACCCGGGCAA
Source organism: Ulva compressa (assembly GCA_024500015.1). Lineage (NCBI taxonomy): Eukaryota > Viridiplantae > Chlorophyta > Ulvophyceae > Ulvales > Ulvaceae > Ulva > Ulva compressa. The sequence continues at coordinate 480,482 of JALKAD010000034.1, read as the reverse complement.
AGCATGCATGCATTCAAACACATCTCTTAATGTCGGCGAATAATGTGTACAGCAGCGGGGACAATGTGTAACCCGGAAACTCTTCCAAAGGCAGTCAAGTACTACCCCTACCTAGCTGCATTCGACGGAGTGCATACTGTCAATCACCATGAACGTTTTGCCTGTGACCCCCATCTGCAGCAGGCGGTACAACAGCGGATCGTATGAGACCGCATCATTTGCTGTTCAAATGGCGCTTGGATGGCACCTAGCTATCTGCCACGCGCCGCAATGCACCTAGCGTGGCTGTTCAACGGCTGCTAGGAGCCTCTGAAGTCGCGCGTGAGTGGCGTGAAATGGCGCGCCCCATTTCGCGCTTGCAGGACTGCGGATATGGCGTCTAGCCAAGATCTTCGATGAAGGCGCAAGAAACATTCGATATGTGAATCGCGTCCGCAAGGGCCAGTGGGCCTGGCAGTGGCTTCTAGCTAAGTGCTAGTCTACTTTCTGACGCGAGGAAACTGTAGCGCGTTTCTGAAGCAGTTGTCTGTTTGCTTATGGCAATCGGCCATGGTGAACGTGTTATATGCATTGCCATAAATCGTACCTGTGTGTTCTACCACCTTGTAGAGCAAACCTCTGTAACGTATCTCTACTTTCTGACACGTCCGCATGCATGCAGTGCTGCACTGCAGCTGCCGCCACACAAACGAATAGCTTACACCATGAAACAGCTGCCTAAGGCCTGGATTGTGGAACACAGTCAAGTGGTGTCACTGGTAGACTACCAGCGGTAGTACTGCAAGTTGGCGTACACAATTGTGTTGCAACACTATTCGGAACATATTTCGTCGTGATCAGATTAGGCTCCTATCAGCACAGCTCTGCCAGGCCGTGTTGGTGGACACTTGTGTGTATTGGCCGCTCTTTGTCTCGATACTGAATGACGGCCTCGGGAGAAGCCGAACTCACTGCAGCTGTGACACGAGGGGACACTATGCCGCGCGGCCGCTATCCTGCGCGCCGGGGTGGCCGGCATGCGCTGCGCCGGGGTGGCCGGAATGCGCAGAGCGCCACTGACGGCCTGCCAGCGCGGACGTGTTATCATGGGCAGATCTAGACCGATGTTTGCAAGTGAAATCAATTGTCGCCTATCCCCTTAGGCCTCTGGCCCTGGCACGCGTTGCAGCGCCCCTTCCCCCCTCTCCATGGCCCCGTACTAGTAGTACTCGTCATTCACTGCACAGGCTAACTGCACGGCAGCGGCACTAGTCGGGGGGACAAACTTGTGGAGTTGCAGGTGAGCCACCCGCCTTGAAAGAAGCGGACAAACTTGTGGAGTTGCAGGTGAGCCACCCGGGCCGCCTTGAAAGAAGCGCCTCTAGTCAAAACAGAAACAGAATCGCACTGCATGCTACTACCAGGTCACCGATTACAGAAAACGGAAGGCTTCCATGCACGCTTGTGGGTGCGTACACAGCTGATCCCGGGCCAATGCTCAAGCCTAAGTATCAATTGATACACATTTGTTGCTACTGTGTACGGCCTGTTGACTACCAGTTCATCAATGATCACCGCTCACATACTGTACAAAAGGTTCTAGCATACATGGCCATTGTCTCCGAAAGCTGCGTATTGACGCCTTGTGTCATGCCGATCATCGAGTCTCCCCTAAATGTTAATGCATGCCCCACGTGCACGGGCCAACCCACAGCTGCATGCGTCGCAGCCCTTCTGCACACTATGCACGGCTGAGCCCCTGGCTTTCTGCAGGGCATCCGTACAGCGCTGGGATACGCTCAAAACGGCATCAGCAAGTGATCGCCAGGCCAACGTCAGCATCAGATTCCATCAGTCTGCATGGCCCACACAGTGTCCGAGTCAGCAACGGCTTTGGCATCGGTCAGGCAAGATCGTGCTGCACGGCTGCATGCTGTTGATCAAGTACCAGTCAGTATTGTGTGCTGATGAGCTGAGTGACGCGCTGCGGCTGTGCAGCCCCTAGCTACCTGCTGCTATGCTCTGCACAGCCACGCATTGGAATGTACGAGATAAAACTAAAGATGCTCAAGAGGACTGGTTAAAGAGGTGGCACGCACCTTGGAGCGGTTGAGCCGTCCATCATATGCCACCGCAGCCATTGCGAGGTGGTTTCCCTGCTCTATCAGGCGCGTCTTCACCTTCACAAAGAGCAGCTCGTACACCGACAGCGGCACGCCGTCCACCACGCCCGTCCGCAGCGGGTTGCGGCCCCCGTTGCAGCCCCAGTTTGCCCTGTCGCGCCAGTCCACGCCCTCGTACTTGCTCTGCACTTATGGCACCTCATTTGTGGAGGTCGAGTACCGGCTGCAGGGGGCCGACACGGCCGCCTCGAGGGACAGATCTCCTGTCGACAGCAGGTGCGTCTATCCAACTCAGTGCACTGTATTCGATGCATGCAACAGCATGGTACAGCAGCTACGGCACAACGTGGCAGCTCAGCGTGCAAGTGTAGCAGCCCGCTCGCGCGCAACGCCTGCCCAGCTATGGTTGCAGCATCGCAGGCATAGTGGCCGGTGGCAGCCGGTGGCACCTAGCCTCACATGTGAGGCGCGAACCATCGTCATCGTGCTGGGCACGTTGCTATCATCGTGCTGGGCACGTCAGCAACGTGGGCCGCCGCGGCTCAAGCGCTGCAGGGGGTGGCGAAGCCTGAAGCAGCACACAAGGGGCGCACCATGAAGCAGCCGATGTTGAAGCCCGCATCCAGCAGCACCGCCGACAGCCCGAGCTCCGAGTAGAACACAGTCTTGCCGATCTGGTTGTAGCAGTTGAGCACAGAGCCGTTGCGTATGATGGTATCCAGGCCGACGGCGTCCGTCGCGGCGGCGAACGATTGCACGTGCGGAATAGACACCGACCCGCCACTGTCGGGCAGCGCCCATCCACCGCAGTTTATGTTGGGGCCGACCAGCTTCACGTCGGCGGTGATGTGGTGCGTCATGATCTCTGTGAAGTGTATGCGCCCCTGAATGCACGCGCCACCGCTTCCCGGACACCACCGCTGCCCGGATACAAACCTCATATTGGCAAGCCGCAACGGTCGAGTTGATCACTGCGACTTGGCTGTGGCAGTACTGCCACCAAGAATTTGCGCATGCACACTTAAGAAGTCAGAGCCAGGCACGGCAGAGCTTCTACAGCGGAAGGGCTGATAGGAAGCAGCAAGTTTGCCAAGACGCAAATCGACTCACCGGCACGGTGTCACGAGTACAGCCGCCTGATGACCTGCTGACAGGCTGCGTTGTACACGTGCCGAATTGCTGAGCGTTGACTCGGAATGCAGCGCACACGACCGCCTGGGCGCCAGAGCCAAGGGTGAAAGGACATGGTCAGGGGCACTGCGAGTTTGAGGATTGACTTTGCTGCAGCCGTTTCCTCTCTGACAAGAAGCAATGGATACAGTGGCTGCAGCGGCATAGAAGCACAAACACCTTTCTTAGAACCCTGTGATCAAAGCATTAGCATGCAAACTTCGTAGCAGTAACTGCAATGAAGAAAGGAGGCATACCCGGAGGTAGGGCGGCAGGAAGGGCCCACGCACGGAGGAGTTGAGGAAGATGAAGTACTTGTAGCCCTCTGTGGACACCACGCCCGACTGCATCGCCCAGCCAAAGGTGCCCCAGTCATAGCACCGGTTCTCGTGCCGCACATACCGCGCGTTGGCTGGCAGCTGCGGCAGGTCGCCCGCCTGTGTGCACAGCATTAGCTCAGCAGTGCCCACTTTGCACGCACTACAGGGTCCTACCGGGAAGGCTGCATCCAGCAGAGCAGCGCGCCCACAGGGCTCTGTGCGGGCCCTGCAAGGCTCGGATAGTTGCGCACGGGGTGAGTGTCGTCTTCGTTGACGATGACAACATAGCGGCAGCCGTTGCAGCCGGGCATGCCGTGTTTCACAAAGAACTGCAGGTTGCCGCGGTAGTACTCGTCAGTGTTGCTCCACACGTACAGCACCAGAGTGTGCGCCGTCTCCTCCGCAGCCGCCTCCTCCGCAGCCGCCTCGAGCTCAGCCCGCGAGCTGTGAGCAATCACGCCTTGGGCGCTGCGGCGGCCGGAGGGTGACCACCGGCCCGCCGTGGACGCCGCCCGGCTGGCAAGCGCCGCCAGCGACGCCAATGTGATGCATGCAATCAGGACTAGCATGCACCTGGCCCAGGGGGAGTGCTTCAAGTTGCGCAGCAGGCTAGCTATAGCGTTAGCGTTGTCAGCAGGCCGCCGCTGTGCCTGTGGGACTGCAGATATAGAAGCGGGGCCAGGAGCGCTGCCAGAGTCTGCTATGAATGACATGGCAGAGTCAGAGCGGGCACTGAGGACTGGCATGCGCGCTGCCATGATGCATAAAATGGACGGTTTATAGCTACCCACCAACCTGTAGACGTTCCACAAACCACCAGATCTCACAATCCTCCAGATTACCGGCTTTCTGCTGCAGGTGACCCGTGCGCCTCTTGCGGGAGCTGCCCTTCACAGGGAGCAGCGTGCGCAAATTAATGTTGGCGGCCCCGCCTGCCACGCCTGCCACGCCGTCCTGCACGGCACGGAGCACTGTTGGACAGAAAGTGCGCAGATGCCCTTGCGGTTGCCTCCAGGGTAGACGTGTAGATGCTGTGCAATGTGTATCATGTTCGAATGGCAGCCAGCGACGCATTGTCGAGCGTGTACGGCAAGTGGCGTCATGGCGTCACATTATGGGTGTGCTCGTCACATGCGTCGCGATGCGTCGGTATACACGCCAGGGCGCGTCTCCACGCGTTAAATGCCTGTATACGCCAGCTGCATGTATACGCCAGCTGCAGCGTCATGACCTGCAGGAACTGCCCTGCCGCAGCGTCGACCGCGTGCTGAGTCCATCGACATCGCAGAAGGTACTACTCGTCGACGTCAAACATATCCTACGAGCGACTGCGTTGCGCGCACGTGCACACCAGTGGCTGGTGACCACTAGTACTGGCCAGTCTCCGTCTACTACCACTGCTGTACACATTGCAGATTGTCCCTTTCGACTTGTAAGCATTCCCCCACCGCGCATGGGGCCCGTGCGCGGGGCAGATTTTCCCCCGGGGAGCAGGTTTCCCCCCGGAAAACCATAATTCAATAGCTGCCGGAATGCCATGCTTGACAGTAGACGCAGCCCAGTTCGTAAAGGGTTTCGCTCCGCACCGCGGCTTAGGGAGACCCGTCAGACGGCTTGCATGAGCCATTTCACAAGTCGACTTGTGACGTCAATGTACAGTGTATATTTTTCACCGTTCGGCTGTGGAATAGGTCGAGTGGTACCGGTGTCGCATGCCACGATCGTACACGATGCGTACACTCCTGACACGGCCAAGTCTACTGGCAAGGCAACATGCTGAACAAGACACACATGGACATCGCAGTCCTCTTAGCAAGACGGAACAAGGACAGATGAGTGCTCGCGGAAGAGTGGCGCATCTACAATTGCGGCACATGTACAGCTTAGCCCATGCATATGTGCACGCGTGTACACATGTGTTACTGCGCACTGCAACTCGCATCCTGTCCCCACCTCGTGTATTTCATGACCGAATTCTATGCACGTCCATGTGCAGCCAATCCCGCGGGATCTCGCAATGTGGACGACCACGTTCTCGCTTTGGACCCCTCGAGGGAGCTCAGGCTCATGAGCTCAGGCTGGAGCTCGAGGCGCAGCGACAGCAGTCTAGCGGGATCTGCTGCGTGCACACCGCCAGTGATAGGTGTGGCAGACGATCGTTCGTCGCGATGGTGCGTCGTGTGGAGGGTTGGCGTCACCGTCCGTGGCTTTGGCGGGGTTTCTCGAGGTTGTGGAGTGCACTGCAGCTGGTGTGGGGTTGTGTTACACGGTGATAGAGCTAGGACCCAGCAGCGCCGAGGCAACAGACCAGGCAACACGCAAAAAGGCAGACAGCCCATCGCAAGTACCAAGGCTACTCTCCGCACGAGCTAATGCCAGAACGATTTCGCTCAAACTTGCGCTGCCATGAAAGCGAACACACACACGCGCAAGCACACACACACACACATACACACACAGACACACACAAACAACGCATGAACCGAGCGCAGCACCGCGCAGTACCACACACTCCATGCGCACCCCAAACACAGTCAGCACGCTCCAGGCCCACTGGCGGGCGCCAACCCGATCGGGGTTGTGTCGCGACCCGGGGTTGTGTCGCGACCCGGGGTTGTGTCGCGACCCGGGGTTGTGTCGCGACCCGACGTAGCTAGCGCGCAACATGTCGGTTCGTTGTGGCTCGGGAACCTGTGCATGGTGATGCTTTCTGCTAGCTGCTTGCTGGGGTTCACGGGCTTGCTTAGAAAGCTTTCTTGTTGCTGCCCTCCCTGCCGCCCGTCTCTTAGGCTTGCATTGACCGCCGTGCAACACATGTACACTGATCAGTGGCTATCATGATAGCCGAACATATGCACGCACACAGTCTCGCTGTTGCATGTACTGTCAAGGAGGTAGAAGATACACTGGATGCTGCTGGTTACAGAACTAACACAGGCTCCCGTGACTAGTTTCGGCCGGTGCCAAGGGCCTCATCAGACGGATCGTGTGTAGCTCAGCAGTCAACGGCGATCACCAGCGTAGGGCCTACTGTAGTCCTCGAGGGTGCAACTGTCTCAACCTGCTTTTTTCCATCACTAGATTGAGAACAACATGAGTCTGGATAACGGGACTGGCAATGTCCACGTGGCTTGCAGGTGCAAGCAATGCACGCAGCACGCATGCAACGCATGCATGCATGGCCGCATCTTATCCGGGGATACATGCAGCATCAGCTACACGATTTTAGTGTCTAGGCCCGATAATCGACAATTTCACATAGAATCTCATGCATGTAGACAGCAGTGCCCAACCCATAGCTCAGACGTGAGCCAAGGGTGCTGGAAGCAATCGGAGCCAGCATACAGCGGCCTCAGCTTGGCACACAAGCACACGATTCCCGGGCACACAGGCCAGCGAGAATCCATACTATGTACAAACAACGAACAAATCGGAGAGGCAGGCAAAGGGGTGAAGCCCAGACCCGGCCATCATGTGGCAGCTGCGAGAACTCGCAGAAATGCATCCCTACCCCGGTGGAACCCGTCCTCAAGTATGCCTGGTTGGTAGGCGAGGATGGCCCGTCGCGTGGCTGTGGCGCTGTACCCGAGGTGCTCGGCCTCGAGCCAAACAGCCAGGAAGCCCACGGCGTGAAGGAGGCCGTTGAGTGTGGCGGATGTGTTATCACGGAGGCGGGCACACGTGCCCATGATCCAGGCGCGGAGGTACACCCGGCCAGTCCGCACCACGCGCGGGAAGTACGTCAACCGCGGCAGGGCTGTGTTCATCAGCAGCGCGGGGAAATTCTTGGGCCGAAAGAGCAGGTGGATGTGCTGTTGGTCGATGACGACGCGATGTTCGAGAATGTCAATGACATTGCCATCGGCGGTCTCCTCGCAGACCATACCAGTCGGGTATGCTGCGTAGACGGCTGCTTTGATGGCCGCATACGTCGCGTGCGTCTCTGCGCAAACAACGATGACGCCGTCGTCGACGTACCGGAAACCGGCAAAGCAGCGCGTTAGCTGGGGGCCAAGCCGGGCGTGCATGCGCAGTTCAGCGGCAATGCAGACCAGCATTGCCATGGCGGGGCTGATGTAGCCACCCATGGCGGCGCCGCGCGTCTGCTGGAGCACCTGGTCGCCCACGGTGATGAGGGTGTTGTGCAGCTCGAACTGTAGGGCAGGGAGGAGCTGGGACGGGGTGACACGCGTGTTGCCGGCGGGCCTGGCGCCAGAGCCAGTGCATGGCAGTACCGTACGCCTGCGGAGGTGGACATGCCATGCAGCGTCGCCGCCGTTGGCGGCGTACAGAGCGAGGCCCAGCGTCGCGGCATCGCAGATGGCGTCGTGCGGGAGTTCGGTGAACATGTTCTTCACGTCGAAGGCAAACCCGCGGCGGCTGCCGTGCAGGTGCTGCAGGCGGATCTGCGCCGCAGCTAGGCGGCTCTTCAGCTCCTGGGTACTGACGCCGTTGAAGTGGTTCGGGATCGAGCCCAGGTGGCGCACGATGTGCATCCACACCAGGCCAGCAGTCTGGAGTGCATCGCGGGCTGGCGATCTGTGGCATGGCACAAGTGGGCGGGATTTGACATGCGGGGCCTTGTTTTTGGGCAAAGCATATGGGGCGGGGAGGGCACCGGAGTCAGACCACGGCGCAAGCGCGCCGAGGGAGGCTGTGGTGAAGCGGGAGCGGAGGTCAGAGAGGGACTGCTGGGCTGTGCCGGGGACGGCCATGTAGTGCTGTGGGTCGCCGATGAAGAGGGCATGCAGGCGGGAGGCGTAGTGTGACGGGCACTCGAGCCATATGGCTTTGCTGTTGCGGTCTAGCGGGACTGGGACCAGGCGGAGCGCGACGAGCTTGTCGGAGTCTGCTTGCAGCGCCGGTGATGTCAGGCAGCCCGGCTGTGGCTCTGGTTGGAACCGCAGGAGCTGTCTGTGCGACGGTATGGCGGCGATGGTCGCTGTCTCCGGCCATGTGAATCGCACTGAGAGCTGGCGCATGACGTCGGCGATGGCACGCAGCAGGCGGCGCGCGGCTGCATCAGAGCTCGCTGTTGCATGCGCGCCAGCAGACATAGAAGATAGGTTGTCGATTACGAGAGGCTTGAACTTGCAAGCTTAAGGCAATGCAGGGGGGTGTGCACTCAGCTCTGTAGCACGTCCAATGTTCACGCAGACACCCGGGGCCCCCCCAAACAAGTTCGGGACGTCCATAGGGCATATAACCATGCTCCGGGACTGCCTGTGGGGGTTCGGGGAAAGCGAGTCGATTTCCCCGACAATGGGGCAAGTTTTCGGCGAAAAGTGCTCATTTCCCCGATAGTCGTCAACGGACCGTCATTTCGATCCCAAACCACTCCCGATGGTCCCAAAGCACGCACAACACCTCAAAAACACTATACTTTCACCTCCTGGTGTAATGTGGGTGACACCTTGCTCTGCCTCGTCAGCTCTTGCTGGTGATAGGCGCTAGCAACGCGACGCGTCGCAGCGGCACCATGACGCGATACCCGTGCGTGGCCATGAGATGTATCGTTGACCTGTCCAACTGGGCAACGTGCAGGCTTGCGCAGAAAGCACAACCGCTCCACACTGGAGGCCACAGTGCTGACCTCAACTTCCTTGCCCCATGGTTTCATAATTATACAATTGTTAGTTAATTTAGCTGGGAGTGTTCATTTTCAGCCATTCCATATTGCCCAAGGTGTCTGTGGCAGCAGTCCTTGAAGAACACAGTCAATCTTGCTCACAGTGCATCATCTGCTATGTGATCTGTAGTGGAGGAAGGTTTAGACTCGCAGCATTGCCATGTGCATGACAATTAATCAATGCAGCATGCAATACAAGCAGTCACATCCAAAGCCATTGTAGGCTCTTCCCCCTTGCTCCACAGACTATGTGACACATGTACATGCTCTGCCTGCATGAGGAATTATGGCATTGTGCCAAGTAGGAGCATAGGTACTTACAAGTGGCCTGGAGTGGCCACAGGCACCCAGCGGCCAGCAAGCATTGGCAACAAGTGGCGACGGTTGGGAGGCACCCCGTAAGGCCACTTTGAGACATTGGGGGCTCCCCTAGACCGATTGGGGGGCCATTGGGAACGCCTGGATAGGTTTGGGAAGAGTTTGGGGATGTTTGGGAAATGAAGGTCCATTTTCCCGGAGATCAGGGTCCATTTGGCCCGGAGAGGCCCGTTTCCCCGATATCACAAAACAAAGCTACAGGCAGTCCCGGAGCATGGTTATATGCCCTATGGACGTCCCGAACTTGTTTGGGGGGGCTCCGGGTGTCTGCGTGAACACTGGACGTGCTACAGAGCTGAGTGCACTCCCCCCTGGCAATGCGAACGGGAACTAGCATGCACGGGTGTAATTACATGCAACCGCACATCGGACTACATTTGCGTGCCACTAGTACTGCAGCTAGCTGTTACGCGGATCTCGAGATCAACGCAAGCTTCTTAAGAGCTCTTAGCAGCTCGAGCCCGGCAGCTGCAGCGATCACAGTGGCTGTGGGAGCTCCCTCGAGGTCAACAACTTGGCCAAGCTTGGGAGCGACTGGAGGTACCGGTGCACGTGCACTGCGGTGCGAGCGAGCTGTCCGCGGTCACCACGGTGGGCCCTGGAGCCAGAATTCTCACTTCGAAGTGCCACAGCACGGTGGCTTCAAATTTGTCGTCCATATAAGACCAGTGTTCGCACAGATGTGCTCTGGTGTACATAGTGAAGTAGCGCTAGCAGGGCTATCTCACTCTTCACGATATCAGAACAATCTGCTTCAGAACATTCTGCTTCACTACGTGAAGCTAGCGCTGTGTTCACAGTGTTCGAATTCACGTACTGACGCATATCTAGAGTGGCTACAGCATGCGCAGGTTGGTATGACCGTCCCGACAAGTCAAACGCAGGTTTGAGAATGCTCCCAACTCTGCAGGCGGCTAGTGCGGAGGCCACAACTGAAGGGTATTGTCAGTCAGGTTTAAAGTAACCTCACGGATAATGAGTGATATCACTCATGAGTGGCTACAGGGGGTAGCCTATCGGGGCTTACGCAGGCGGTGAATACTAGGCATCTACAGCCACCTCCGCCAAGGCATCCCAGGTTGAGGCCCGATCTTACCCAGGGCCAGCCCAGTCGAGCAAAATGCCATATTACGAGTGTGTACATATATATCTGTTCGAACGGAATGGAATCCAGCACTGAAGCCTAGGTACCAACTATGTCTGGCCTGATGACCACAAGGTCAGATCCACACTGGTCATCTACCGTACAAGAGGTTCTAATATACATAGCCACTTCCTGTGCACGTGACAGCTCAACGTGGATGCATCAAGGCATGCCATCACTTCTTCTGCTCCATGCATCATCTGTGATGTCTCATCGGCATGCCCACAGCTGCATGAGCCACAGCCCCTTTCGACACCGTACGCTGCCGAGCCCCTGCCTTTCCACAGGGCAAACTCGCAGTGCTGGCAAACCCTCAGAAGCGATCTCCAGGCCGACATCAGCATCAAATTCCATCAGCCTGCATGGCCGGTGCAGTGCCTCAGTCAGCATGCTTGCAGGGGCGGCGGCCTCTGTCAGGCAAGAACCTGCTTCACAATTGTATTCTATTGATCAAGCACCAGTCAGTGGTGTGTGCTGCTGAGCAGAGTGACGCGCTACGGCTGTGCCGCCACTGGCTGCCCGCTGCTATATATGCGCTCCATGCTACCGCACACGGAATGTGCGCGATAGACTCACAACAAGACTAGTGGATAAAGAGGCGATACGCACCGTGGAGCGGTTGAGAAGTTGGTCAAAGGCCAACGCAGCCATGGCGGCGGGGTGTTTCCGTTTGATGACCTGGCTCTTGACCTTGATAAAGAGCAGCTCGTACACCGTCAGCGGCACACCGTCCACCACGCCGTTCAGCAGCGGGCTGATGCCCCCGTTGCAGCCCCAGTTTGCCCTGTCGCGCCAATCTATGCCCTCGTACTTGCTCTACACCCATGTCACTTGCTCTGTGGAGGTTTATGAACTCAGCACCAGCTGCACCAGTCGCCATGCAGTACATGCTGGGGGCACTTTGGTCGTACCCAGTGCAACAGCATGGCACAGCAGCTGTGGCACGCCGCGACAGCTCGGCAAGCGAGTGCAGTGGCGCAATGGCGTGAAAGGCCTCAGGCTGCACAACAGTGGATGCCACAGCGAGGCATACGAGTCGGTGCCAGTGGCGGCCTTACAAGCGAGGCGCGGATCGCTTGAATGGGCCGCGAGTACAGCAGGCAGGGGCGCACCATGAAGCAGCCGATGTTGAAGCCCGCGTCCAGCAGCACCGCCGACAGCCCGAACTCCGAGTATGCAATCGTTTGGCGCAATTGGCTGTAGCAGGCCAGCACGGAGCCGTTGCGTGTGATCGCGTCCAGGCCGACGGTGTCTGTCGCGACGGCGAACGACTGCACGTGTGGATTGGAGATCATCCCGCCACCGCCGGGCGGCTTGATGTGGCCGCAGCTGATTGTGGGCCCCACCAGCTTAACGTCGGCGCTGATGTGGCGCGTCATGATCTCCGTAAAGTGCATGAGACCCTGCATGCACACGCCCCCGCTGCCCGGATACAACCCCCGTATTGGCAAACCACAAGCCACTACGATATGGCCATGGCTGTGGCACTGGAGTCACCGACAGTGGAGCATGCACACTTCCAACCTGGCTTTGCAGTCAGGCACATGAGCGGCAGCGGATGCGAGAGACAGAGCCCCTAATGCAGACGAGCTGCTGGGCAGCAGCAAGTTTGTCAAGACGCGAATTTGAAATGACTCGCCTGTGCACAGACACAGTGATACACGGAGATTAGCGCAAGAGCCTGGCAGCGAGGGCCACAACAAGCAAGCCAGCAGTCCACTCCTGGGATCCCAGGACGCAGAAAAGCATATGCACAGGGTCCATTCGCAGCGCACGCTATGCACAGGATCAATTAGCCACAAGGCACCGCTACGATCGCACACCAGCGCACAACGCAATAACGAAATCTATGTTAAAGCCACAGACTCAACTCGGCCTCCCCACGCGCGGCCTCCCCACGCGCGCACCACTGCCCACCAGCACACAGCGTACGTGTACGGCCACCCCCAGCCCATCCACACTCAACCACTCCCATGGATACCAGTCCCGGCACAACTGCACACGGCTCCACCCACCAACTCGCACGCCAGCTACTAGTAGTACGGCACCGAAATGGAAAACCCACACGCCCGGGGGCTCGCGTAGGGCGGGCCGATGTCGGCCCTGCGACCGCAGCCTAGCAGATGCACCCGCACACAGATGAATAACACAGTGCTACAGGCACCTGATTACCTCTGCTGACAGGCTGTGTCATGCGTACTCGTGCGCAAAATGCTGAGAGTTGTTCTTCGGATGCCACGCACATGACGGACTGCCAGTGGGCGCCAAGGCCAAGGGTGAGAAAACTGGATCAGAGAAAAGATCAGAGGGGTGATTCTAAAATTGCTGCTGTTGTGCCATTTCTAGAGAAACAATGGACAGGAGTTGCTGCAGGGGTATAGAAGCACAACCAGCTCCCTTAGACCCCTGTGATTCAAGCATTAGCATGCACACTTATAGCAATCACTGCAATGAAGAAAGAGGCGTACCCTGAGGTAGGGCGGCAGGAAGGGCCCACGCACGGAGGAGTTCAGGAAGACGAAGTACTTGTAGCCCTCTGTGGACACCACGCCCGACTGCAGCGCCCAGCCAAAGGTGCCCCAGTCATAGCACCGGTTCTCGTGCCGCACATACCGTGCGTTGGCTGGCAGCTGCGGCAGATCGCCCGCCTGTGTGCGCAGCATTAGCTCAGCAGTGCCCACTTTGCACTCACTACAGGGTCCTACCGGGAAGGCTGCAGACAGCAGAGCAGCGCGCCCGCAGGGCTCTGCGGGGGCGCTACCAGACGAGTTGCGCACGGGGTGAGTGTCGTCTTCGTTGATGATGACAACGTAGCGGCAGCCGCTGCAGCCGGGCATGCCGTGCTTGACAAAGAACTGCAGGTTGCCGTGGTAGTACTCGTCAGTGTTGCTCCACACATACAGCACCAGAGTGTGCGCCGCCCCCTCCGCAGCGACCTTAGCCCCAGAGCTGTGAGCAATCGCGGCTTGGGCAACGCGGCGGCCGCTGGGTGACCAGCGGCCCGCCATGGACGCTGCCCGGCCGTCTATCGCCAGCAATGCAAACGTGGTGCACGCAAGCAGGACCAGCATGCACCCAACCCATGCCGAGTTTTTGCGCAGCAAGCCGGCCTTGTCGGCAGGCCGCCTCGGCGCCTGTGGGGCAGCAGATGTAGAGGCGGGGCCAGGAGGGCCGCCAGAGTCTGCGATGAATGACAGGACAGAGTCGGAGCGGGCACTGAGCGCTGGCAGGGGTGCGGCCATGATGACCGGTCCTCCCACCAACTTCTAAGAGGTCTAGATCTCACTCACAAACCACCAGAGTAACAGCTGCCTTTCACAGCTTACGCAAATAAACGTTGGTGGTCCTGCCTGCCACGCCGTCCTGCACAACACAGAGCACTGTTGGGGTCATGCACAGCACAGTATACGTATGGCTGAAAGCTGTTTGTAACAAACATGTTGACGCAACGGGTCTGTGTGCGGCCTGGGTTTTGATTCGAGCTTGGGGCGCTTGGCAACACGCGGTTGTGGCTGATGTACTATTGCCACACGGGCTGTAGCTCTATTGAGCGGAGCTGCCCTCCCCGCGCGTCGGCCCCGTACTAATCTCTGGAGCGTTGTAATCTTAAGCCTAGCTCAGCTATATATAGCCGGGAACTAGAGCTGCCCTGCCGCCGCGTCGACTGCTTGCCGCGTCCATCGAGATCGCCGAAGACATTAATCGTCGACGTCAAACATATGTATCCTACGAGCGACTGCGTTGAAATCACACCAGTGACTGATGACCAGTCTGCCACTGCGCGGTACACATTGCCGAATTTCTATGTCGACTGACTAGCGCTCTTCCCCCCATGGGCAGGGGTTCCCCCGGAAAACCACAAGTTCATAGCCGCCGGAGTCTCATGCTTGACACGTAGCTATAGATCTACCTGTCTAGACGCAGCCCATTTCGCGAAGTCTTGGCTCCGCACCGTGGCTAGGGGACACCCGTCAGACGTCTGACAGCTTGCAGGAGCCATTTTACAATCCTCTTGTATACCTTGTATGTTGTCCAAAGGGTGGGCTGTGGAATAGGTCAAGTGGTGTCACATGCCACGATCGTACAATCTGAACATGACCGCGACTACTGGCAGGCCTACGGCAATTCGAGCATTTCGTGTTGAACAACTCAAGACATGTGCATGTACTTACATGTCAGTGCATTCAGTCAGACGGACGTTTTGAAAACAGACATGAGTGCGGGTAGAAAATTGCCCTAATATTGGCTTCTATACAGTCGCGGCAACGCTTGCAAGCTGAATTTCACATCGTTCAGCAATTCTGCTGGGTCCTAGATCTATCACTGTGTAACACACTGTTCAGCGGTTGGTACATGCATGTACCACATGGCGATTAATATTGCCCCATGTGTGCTTTACTGCGCACTGCAACTCAAAGCCATCTGTTCTCTATAGCTAGCTCATAAATCTCACGACCTTCTCTGCGCTTTCACGTGGCACCCATTCCCACGGGATCTTGCAATGTCGACGATCATGGTGTCGCTTCCCTGAGGCTGGAGACGCAAGGACAGCAGTCTAGCAAGCAGAGCTCTGCTGCGTGCGCACTGATAGCCGAACACGCACACGTGCACACTCGTGAGATCTCACTGCATGCATTTCGGGGCCCATAGCCATGTGTTGCTGCAAATTTAAAAACCCCTCGCCCGAACAGGAATTCCTGACGAAGACGCAACTTGAAGTGCGGGCAGGTCAGCAACTCGACTAGCTGGGTGCCTTGTGAACTGCATGGCTTCGACCTGCGCATGCGACGCGCGTACTCTCACTTTCCGAATGGTATACAAGCTACGTAGCTTCGAAATTTCCGGTCAAGCACTCTGAATCGGTGCTATATTATTAAATGCATCGGCCTGTACGCGCGCTACACAAAAGGCCTAGGGGGGGACCATACGCGGGTATGGTCAGCTGCAGCCACGTGCACCATGGCCAGTGCGCTTTGCAATTGGGCCAACTACAAACCACAAGCCAGTTGCACACGATGGCGCACACAGCACACACATTAGAGCCGACGTTTCCATCGTGGAGACAGCCCTTCCAACTTGAAGGTAATTTATGACAACCAAATTTAAAGCGCACGGCAGACCAAACCCCGTTTTTGCCCGGAGGGCCGGGTCCGTGCGATCCTGACGCACCCAGGGCGACGCCATCCATGCAAGCTTGGTACCTAGGACGCATCGCACCTATACCTTGTGTCTTTCTGACGCATGAAGTCGCCATGGCCGCACCCGCACTCCCACCCCTTGTGTCTTTCTGACGCATGAACTCGCTGTCCAGCCATGGCCGCACCCGCACCCCCACCCCTTGTGTCTTTCTGACGCATGAACTCGCTGTCCAGCCATGGCCGCACCCGCACCCCCATCCCTTGTGTCTTTTTAATGCATGAACTCGCCGCCAAGCCATGGTCACACCCGCACCCGCAGCCGCCTGATGAACTCCAATGCCCGTTAAGCAGGCTCTTGTGCCCGCTGGTCAAGCTTTGGTGCCGTGGCATGCCGGCTATGGGCGCGCTAGCATCGAATGGATGTGCGGATCCGCGGTGTCGACGCTGCGACAAGGCCTCGACTGCTACATCTGAAGCAAAGTCCATCTAGAACCGTCTAGACCAGTGCCTAACAATGCCTACCTCTAGTGCCCGCTTGGCAGGCTCTAGTGCCCGCCATGGGGCTCTTGTGCCCGCCAGGCGGGCTCCGGTGCCCGGCAGGCAAGCTTCGGTACCGGCAACGCAAGCTTCATGAGCTGCCGTTACAGCTGCTAATCTCCGTGCACTCGAAGGCCCATGACATCGAAGGCGGCTCGTGCTCTCACACGGGACAGCCCACCTCCACACGTTGCAATTGTGATCACGACGCGTCGTGATGTGCGCAAATTACTTGACATTGCAATCCACGTGTACATGTCTAACGCACTCGCCTGTGGCCATGTGGCAAGGCGTCCGCATTCGCCGCGCTAGGGCTGATACGGGCCCTGGCTCCATGAGTTGATGAGCCGTAGCTCGTACCGAAGATTGACACGCGGCCACAACTTGCATGCGCCTTGAGTGTTACACGGATATTAACGCAAGTCCGGAAGCGAGGGCAACTGTAGGCAAGCGGACTCACCGTCGTTTACAAGTGGCAGTGGGTACCACGACATAAACTTATGGCTTCATGGCTGCCGCACTGGCTGATGTGCACGTGTTGATGTGCACTTGCTGATGTGCACGTGCTGATGTGCACTATCCATATCCATGCTGTCCGCGCTAGCATCGAATTATGTGTGGAAGCTGCGACATGGCCTCGATCGGCGCCGGTAGCATTCGCGAATGCTACAAAACAATATCCGTCTAGAACGGCCTAGAATGTTCAGCGGGCGACGGCCTCCGCGCGCGGCCGCCACTGCGAACCCAAGCTCACACCAAGACATCATGGGGTT